>LOEQ01009988.1:25132-39015 GCA_001685075.1 Bramus lutescens | reverse complement strand
AAAAAAAACCAACTACATGTGGAGCCCCAGGACAGGGCTTCCAGGAGACACCTAGAGAATTTGTTCACAGCTCTTTATGAGGGCTCTATGAATGAAGTTCTTGAGATTAAAAATGCAAAGTATGTAAAAATAAAACAAAAAAGAAATGGCAATAAACTTGTGATGATCAGGGCTTGAGGGCCATGAGGCTAATTTCAGGCAGTCTCTGATAGTATCTCGGCACACCATGTTCTACCACCGTAGCTCCTGTGGCTGTTTTGGGAGACAGGACTTATAATTAGAGCTTGCACTGCAGCCAGATGATCTTGGAAACTTATGGTCATCTTAAAGGAATACTCATGAAGACCAATTTGGATTCTACACAAAGAAGCTAAATCCTAAAATGTCAGCCTGGGTATTCTAGAAGGAAAGCAGGGGTAGGATGAAATGTAGATGTTACTGTTCATCTTGGTGAAGATGTCAGAATATTTATATGAAGGTACAAAACTTCCCCTCTCAGTACCTATCTGTCTTAGCCTGTTTTATTTGGCTATCATTAAATACTTCAGACCATATATTTAATAAAGAGATTTATTTAACTTATGATTCTAGAGA
Organism: Bramus lutescens; assembly: GCA_001685075.1. Lineage (NCBI taxonomy): Eukaryota > Metazoa > Chordata > Mammalia > Rodentia > Cricetidae > Bramus > Bramus lutescens. Next base: position 38,421 of record LOEQ01009988.1, on the reverse strand, counting down.
CTGAGATGCCCAAGGTTGAGAGACTGCATCTTAATGAGAGTCATTTTGTTGGTAGAGATTATCTGTAGAGTCCTTAGAGAAGCAGGTCTTGACACTATGAGAGTAGTACATACAAGCAGCAAGGGCAAATGGGCTTCATAATAGGCCCATCCAAGATAGCCCATGGCCAATTAATCAATTAATCCACAAATGGATTAACCCACTTAGAGAAAAGCTCTCAAGACCCAATCATTCCATAAAGATACCCCATCTCCTATAATAAATTCCTCACATGAGGGGTTGACTTCAGCATGAGTTTGTTGGGGACAGACAAAGCACAGTACCACCCCACCCTGAACTAGAGAACTCCAGCCTCTCATGAGGAAGGCATCTGATTGCTGAGCTCAAGGAGAAAGTGATGGGGCAGAACAGAGCTCTATTGTCTGGTTATCACTGCAACATTCCTTGGACTCTCTCTCCAAACAGACACACTATCCGTTCTGTTTTCCAGCGTGTCTGAACACAATATTAGACCTTCACAAGGACAGGGTATTTCTTAGCCTGTGAGATAACTATATAACATCATAGTCAAAGTCCTTTAGAACATTTGCAATATTGTTTTTGGATAGTTTGATGTTTGGTCATCAGCTTTAAAAATGTTATTATATGAACTACCTAGAATTGGAAAAATGGTGCCAGTGACATGTTACATGTGGTAAAATTGTTTCATTTGTTCTACAGACTTACTCTACTTATTGAATGGGCCAGGAGCCACGTGGAGAAAGAAAGAGACAAGACACAGTCTCTGGCCTCAGCACAGATGTGCAAACAGATGAAATATGGGGTTGTATGTACAGAGCTGAAGATAAGGGGCAAGAACAAGGAGAAGCAGGAACGGTAAGTTTGCCTTTGGAAATATGAACCAAAAAGGGTATCAGAGTCCTTAAGACTAGAACTGAGATCTGAAGAATTAGGATTTACTGAGGACATGAACCACAGGAGGGAAGATTTCAACCCTGCAGATAAGGAAATGTAGAAGTCTTTGTATGCCCAGGAAATCTACAGCTCATTAATCACTAAATACAAGGCCATTTAGCCTAGACACTGGAGTGTTTTATATTCATGATGTCATGCCAGTGGGTTTACACACGGCTGAGCAAGTGACTTTATCCTCAGAGTTAAGTAAGATGGGGAAGCTTGCTTCATAGCACTGTTGAAGAGAGGCAGGAGTGGGAGCAAGCAAGGAAAACAATGCTACCAATTATTCAGATAAAAAGTATTATCAGGGAACCATAGGAAAGTGTCTATTTCAAAAGAGAATTGGTAGTAGAGATGTGCTCCTTTAATCCCAGCACTAGAAAGGTAGAGGCAAGAAGATCTCTGCGAATTCAAGGACAGCCTGGTCAAAATAGAGTTTCAGGCCAGCCAAAGCTACATAGTAAGACCCTGTGTCAAAATAAATAAATCAAATAAATAAAACACACAAGAGAATAGGCAGCTTTGGGGCTTGCAGATTAGGTGGGTAAGGAAGGAGGAACCTAGTATGACTCAGATGGATGATTTGGCCCAGTTTGCTGTAACAAGCAAGATGGGAAAACAGAAGTTAGATGAATGTAAAGGAAACATGGTTTGTTTGTTTGTTTGTTTGTTTGTTTGTTTGTTTGTTTGTTTGTGTGAGAGTATGTGTTATGTCTGGGTGAGGGTGTGTGGCAGCCAACACAGGCAAGTTGGAAGCTAATTTTGAGGAAGCTAATTTAGTTCCACCTTTGTGTAGGTTTTAAGGGACAAATTCAGGTCAGTAGGCTTGACTGACAAGCACATTACCTACTTAGCCATATCACCAGCCCCTCTTTACTTTATCTTTCCCTGTGGTGCTGAGGACAGAACCAGGGTCTTCCTGAATGCAAGTCCTCTACCACCGAGCTACCTCCCCTGTCCTCTTTTTACTTTTTTTTTTCAGACAAGGTCTCACTAAGTTACCTAGGCTAGCCTTCAAATTGGTTTGTAGTCCAGACTGGATACAAACTTGAATTCCACCTGCCTCAGCCTCCACATAGCTGGGATAACAAACCTGTGCCACAAGGTCCAGAATCAATTTCTATTTTAACTTGAAAAGATTGAGTATCCATGGAAAGTTCAGGAGAGGTCTAGGTACCAATGTGACTGTCCAGTACAAATAGGCCTCAGTGAGGGAAAGGATGCCCATGAAAATAGAAAGAAGATCCAAAAGCTGACTAGGAGAGTGCAGAGGGGCCTGAAAAGACAGAGGAACAAGTTATTAAGGACAAAAACGGGGGTTAGTTCTAAAGAAAGACTGAGTTGTTTGGGGCCACGAAGAATCCCTGTTGGACAGAGTGGGTGCCCAGAATTGAGTGCACTGGTCTTCAAAGAGAAGAGGAAGGAGCAGTTTGATCTACTGGGGGACAGTGAGGAGGCAGAGGTGTGAGTGGGTTTACTGGAGTGATGAATGGCAGAGCAGTGGAGTCAGCTGGTAACATTCTCCACAAACAACTGAAGCACCAGGGCTGGGGAGCAGGGTGAGACTGGAGTGGCCCGGCCTACACACCCATGAGCTTGAGAATCTAGGCTGGGCCCCCCCAGCAGGTGCTGGAGGGATAGGCAGGGCATGTGAGAATATTCCGCAGGGGTGAAATCAGGGAAGACAGTGCCTGGCTCAGACCCCTGGAGGGTGACATTGAAGAGGACAGAGCGAAGAGAGTCACCAAGAAGACCTCAGAAGCAGGCAGGGAAGGACTGAGCCAGATGGAGACACAGCATGGTCAGGCCACCAGAGGCAAAGTGAACAAACCAGTGGCCTGCCAATGTGGTCCAGCTACATCCACATAAAACCTGAGAGAGCTTGGGAAGAAATTCTAGACACACACACACACACACACACACACACACACACACAGAAAAAAAAACCTGCTCAGGCTCTTCTTTCGGGTGGCCAAGCACTTGAAAGGGGCTTGTGGACAGCATGCAGCAAGTTACCTGGTGGCAGCATGGGCCAACTGCTTACCAGAGTTGAGGTGGTGAGAACGGCTCCCATTGGCAGTCTCAGAACTGGCACTAACAAACCTCCACCATATTAAAAGGCTGAGAAAGAGGACCCAACATTCAGGGCTGCCATGACTACACCATGTAAAAGTACCATTTTACAATGCCACTTGCCAAAAACAGATTTCAGATACACGATAGAACAGATTCAGACAAATAAAGTCCTCTATATGAGACACAGTACATTTTTTAAAAAGTCTGTGTAGGCTTGGAAGAGAGAGAAAAAGAATATAGACAGATACACAATAGAAAAGATTCAGACATAAAAGACTTCTAAATGAGATACAGTGTGCTTTAAAAATCTATGTAGGCTTGGGAGAGAAAGAAAAAGATTATAGACAGTCATTTTTTAAAAAGTAAATGCATTTAAAAACTAAAACAAAGTCTTTAAAGAGACAGAGTACAGTCATAGATTAAAGGAGCAAAAAAAGTAAGTCAAGTAAAGATGAAAATTATACAGAGAGTCTGATATATATATATATATATTGTGCTTTGTTAATTTTTTTGACTGTGAATGAGCTAAGTACAGAGAGAGAGTTTGTTGTATGGGCTGCTAAGCTAAACCAACACATATATTTTAAAGGTATCTTGACTTCAAAATTTGGGTTTAAGGAAATGTTTCTTTGAAAAAGAGGTTCTGCTTTTGTTTACACAAAGGATGAAAACCTGTGGATTCCTTCCAGACTAATGTGGTTTCATGGACCAAGACCCCCGAAAGGTCTCCTTGGTCCCCTTGAAACCTCCCAAAAAAATACTTCACCCAACGAAAATCAGGAAGCACTTTGAGAGAGAACTACACACAAATACCTTAAATGGTTGCATATAAATGTTTGTTTTCATTTAAAGGGGGATATGATATAGAGATCAATACTTTGCATTGCTATGGATCTTGGTCTATTGATACAAATTTAAGGTCAATTTTGTTATATGTATATTTCTGCTCCTGATTAAGGTATTGTGTTTGTGCAGCTCATTTAAAATATAATGTATAATTAAGAAATACAGGTTAATAGACATCTATAATAGTCAGGCTTGTAATTATGTTAGTTAGATTTTCTAGACATACAGAGATATACTTCAGATAGACAGGTATTTTTCAAATTTTTCAAAGACTAACAGAATATGGCATTTAAAATGTTTTAAGACATTAGGAGTTTTCATGACAATGAGACTCATCTGCTTATGGCAGCACCAATTTACTTCAAAACAATAATAGGCATTGAAGAGGCTCCTTATGGAGCTTGTTAGCCATTTGGGCAAAAAACTGCTCTTACCTGGTCTTCTTGATGATATGCTATATGAACTGGCCATGCAGGACCCACAGAAAAATGACTGCTAAAGTTGCCTTAAAAAGATGAGACTGTCCTTTAGGGTCCCTGCTTCATGAAAGAACTGCCAGACATTTTGCAGGACACAGAAGAAAGTATCTGATAAATTTTGCTATTACAAGACAAAACAAATATCAAATTTCCTGCTTCATAGGAAAGTCTACCAGATACTATGGGTCTTTAGGCTGAAGTGGATACCCCAATGTTACACAAGAACTTTGACACAAGAGATGTCTCTGTCAATTTTAGAGTTTTAGAAGTTGCTTACAATGCACTTCCTGTTACCTTAGGAATCCTTCTGGGATCTTTGATAGAGTTGAAGAATAGACAGTTATAATTATAGCTTTCCTTAGTTATGATAATAGATAAAATAGATATAAATACTGTAACTATAATCCTTGTTTAATTGTATATAATCTTGCTATATTAAAGTTAAACCTTCCTATTTAATTAGACAGAAAAGAGGAGGTGATGTGGAATTCCCCTCTGTATGCTGTAAATATGCTTTATTGCCATTGGCTAAGAAAGAAGCTGCTTTCAGTCAATGGCTTAACAGGTGAAAAAATCTGAACAGAGATGTAGAAAGTAGACAAAGTCAAAGAGATGCGTTGTAGCTGCTGAAGTAGAAAGACCCCCAGAACCACAAGCCTTGTGGTAAAATATAAAATAATGGAAATGGGTTAATTTAAGATATAAGAGCTAGCTAGCTAGCAATACGCCTAAGTGATTGGCCAAGCAGTGTTGTAATTAATATAGTTTCTGTGTGAATATGTCGGGTCTGGGCCGGGAAATGAACAAGCAATGGGTCCAGGAAACAAACAAGCAACCTCTGCCTACACACGAGGTTTGGGGAACAGGGTGAGCTGGAGCGGCCCAGCCTACAGACCCAAGAGCTGGAGAATCTAGCCTGAGCCTCCCCAGCAGGTGCTGGAGGGAAAGGCAGGGCCTGTGAGAATATTCCACAGAGGTGGAGTCAGAGAAAGCAATGTCTGACTGAGACACCTGGAGGATAGACTGAACAGAGTCAACATGGTAACCTCAGGAGCAGGAAGGGAAAGACTGAGCCAGATGAGACACAGCATGGTGAGGACACCCGAGACAAAGAGAACTCCCCAGTGGCCTGGCCTATGAAACCCTCAGATACCAGGGCCGTGTTGGCATCTGCCAGAGGAACAGCAATTTGGGGAAATGTCAGGCCCTCGGNAGGCCCTCGGCTGCTACCCACTCCCAGAGTGTCCATTACTGCCAGGGAATGGGCACAGACCCTAGCATGGTAGAAGCCACTGCTCTATACCCACCTGCTTCAGCCAGAAGGGAATTCATGTCCCCGGAGTCCTTATCCCCAAGCCTCATAGCTGAGCCCTGGACAGAAACTCTCACATATAGTTGGCCAAGACCACAAGACCTGGGACACAGGACTCCTGGGTCATGAGCATCCTTCATGTGAGGGGATGAGGCTGTGGTTACACCAGCCTGGACTTGAGCCTGGGACACTACAGGGCTGGAGCCAGGGGGTAAAGTTGGGGATTAGTGGCTCAGGGGAGATGAGACCAGACAGAACAAGGCTCTTAGGACAGGGGCAGGGACTGGGAAACTGAGGGGCTGACAATATACATCCCTGAGATAAGAGGACATGGTGGTAGTGTGAGGAGGTGAGGACAAGGCTAGATTTAGGAAAAAGTCATGAGGTACTTGTCATACCCCGAGGCAACCAGTCTGCTAGTCCTTAGCCCAACAACTTCTTTCTTTCTTCCCCAGCCACAGCAGGATGTAACATAATCCATTCATTCTGTTTCCACAAGAAAGCACCTAATAGCACAGAGAGCTAAGGCTCCTGGCATCACTCCCACAGCACTGGAGCAGCACTTCATCTGAGACAGGTCAGAGGAAGATCAGGCCTAAGAGTCTCAAAACCCCAGGAGGAACCATGGCTTGTTCTCAGGGAGAGGGGGCTTGCTGTCCTACCACCCCAAGTCAGGCGACATGGGTAATGTCATTGACTGATTCTGCGGCCCAGCAGGCAAAGAACCTATCCACATCACATCTTTTCTGCTGGTGCTCTTGATGGCACTCAGACTATATCCAGGAGCCCTTGGACGCTGCCAAGGTAGCACCAGCAGGCACAAAGTAACCGGCTTTTGCCTAGTTTGTACTGGCAGAATCCTGTAGGTTTCCTTTCGGCTGTCACTTCATTGTATGTGAACCCTTCACTGAACTTAAGGACACTTTTATAGACATTTCTAAATAGATAAACTTATCTAGGAATGAATCTCAGTGAACAGAGTGTTTCCGTACAGTAAGTCCAAGGCTTGATCCCCAGCACTGCATAAAACCTGATGTGATGGCTAGCTTTAATTTTCAACTTGACACAACCCGCGAAAAGAGTCTCAATGAGAGATTGTCTACATTGGGTTGGCCTATGGGTATGTCTGTTGGGGGTAACTTAAGTTAGCTAATGTGGACAGACCCAACTCATTGTGGCAGCACAATTCTCTAATAGAGCACGGGTTCCTGAACTATGAAGGAATGGAGAAATTGCCTCAGGGCAGGCAAGACAGCAGCATTGATAAATAATAAATAATAAAATTATTTAACTTTTTCTGAGGCTTAATCAAGAATGAGAATTAAAGGAGAAACAGGACCACAGAAAGGACATTGAACCTATAGTTTATGATCCTAGAGAAGCTAAGTAATAAGGTAAACCCAAAGAAAAACATATATAGACCCACCTGGAAATTGGGAACAGACAAGATCATCAGACAAGATTTTGGAGCATGGGGGCAGGGGATAGAAAAAAGGGAAGAAGGGGAGGGTTGTGGAGAACTTGAGGGAATGGGATAGTTGAGATGGAGGAAGGACAGATATGAGAGCAAGGAAAGAGATATCCCGATTGAGGGAGCCATTATGGGGTTAGCAAGAAACCTGGCTCTAGAAAAACGCCCAGGAATCCACAAGGATGACCCCAGCTAAGACCCTAAGAAATAGAGGAGAGGGTGTCTGAACTGTCCTTGCCCTGTATTCAGACTGATGGTAAACTTAAATATCACCATAGAACCTTTGTCCAACAACAGATGGAAACAGAGGCAGAGACCCACATCGGAGCACTGGACTGAGCTACCAAGATCCAATTGAAGAATGGAAGGAGTGAGAGCATGAGCAAGGAATTAAGACCATGAGGGGTTCATCCACTGAGACAGTTTGCCTGAGCTAATGGTAGCACACCAACTCCAACTGGACTGGGAATGAATGAACATGGGAACAAACTAGTCCCTCTGAATGTGGTTAACGCTTGGGACAGACTGAGGGAACACTGATAGAGACACCGGGATTTGTCTCTACGGCATGTATTAGCTTCTTGGGTTCCTATTCTCTTTGGATGTATACCTTGCCCAACCTAGATGTAGTAGGGAGGGCCTTGGACTTTCCACAGGGCAAGGTGCATTGCTCTCTCTTAGGATTGGAGGGGGTTGGGGTGGAAGGGTGGGTGGAAGGNGTATACCTTGCCCAACCTAGATGTAGTAGGGAGGGCCTTGGACTTTCCACAGGGCAAGGTGCATTGCTCTCTCTTAGGATTGGAGGGGGTTGGGGTGGAAGGGTGGGTGGAAGGAGTGGGAGGGGCTGGGAGGAGGGGAAGGAGTGGGAATTTGGATTGGTATTTTTTTTTATTTAAAAAGTATTAAATAAAAAAAATTCTCAGAGAAAATCACCTTCCAGAGATGGAAGGGTTTTATAGCCATGGGGGAAGTCATCTGGTCTTAGTTCATGGTCCATTTGTGTTATGTCATATCTTGATAGACAGGAAGTGTCCATGTCACTGTCCTGATATGTAATATATTTGCAGCAGCATTTGTCCTGAACCAGGCCTCTTGGGTGAGGCTCCACGGATCATTAGGAGGATCCCATGATGCAAAAGCCATCACAAGTTACTGGGTCCAACTTGAAGCAGCCAAGTTCTGAGTGTTGAAGGGTGAGGTGTGCTTTTACTTTGGCCTTTTAGTCTCCACAGTTCTCACCTGACAGATCAGCAAGGCCGAATCACTGACACTAGATCAAGATCTTCTTTCTTCAGGGCCTGCTTCGGAGCTGAGAAGGGCACCTGACTGACGCCATTGGTCAGCCATAGGGATGTAGGACCTTGAGGCACGGAAGGTTTGAGTTGCATTTTGGAGAGGGGAAAGGGTGCTTATCACAGGCTGCACTGTAGTGGGTTCAGGGAGGTGAGGGAGGCACTGGAGCTGATGATAACTGACCTTAATGGCTTGTAACTTGGAAGATACCAATCACATTAGAAGATTAAAGAAGCAAAGAATATATATGCCAGTGTGGATATCCAGGCTGCAGAGTAGCCAGAAGAGCCAGCCCCTTGTACCCTCTCAGAGAAATGGTTTTCCTGAGAAATGGTGTTTGAAGCTTGCCTTTACAGATCAAACTTTCGCTCAACCTGTAACCAAGTAAATAATGAGCTCTGCAACCATTTGTCACTATGTATGTATTCTGTTTACACACTGCATGTTTAACCTGTATCTAAGATAAACATTGTAATCATTCTTACTATGCTTTGGACTTTATAGGAGTAATTAACTCCTATAAACTCAGATACATACATAGTCTCAATTTATCATGCTCCTATTTTTTCCTTTATGACCTCTTGTACCCAACTCAAAACAGTGTATGTGTATACAATGTGATGGCCAGATCTAAATCATTTACAAGAAGCATTGAGATATTGAAAAAAAAACCTTCTCCTTTAAAAAATGAAATAAAATAAAATATTGAAAACAACCGGTATTTAAACATCTAACTATAGCTTTGTGTGCTATACCGAGTCACAGGGCCAAAACCAAATTCCCATGTAAGGCAAAAGTTCCTCAGTACTTTTCATTACCGTATTTACTGAGTTTTTCAATAAATAAAGAGGACAACTTTTGGTTAGGGCTGTTAGATAAGAACAGGAGGCCAGAACTCTTCTACATGAGTCAGGCCCATTTCTTGTGTGTGGCATTACCACACCCTCTTAAGGCATACTAAGTTTTTACCTGCATTTTGTTGGTTGAATGAGCAAAGCATACTACTCCAAGTGCAGAGGCTGCTGTAAGAACATCAAGGGCACCCATAGTTTGGGGGTTCTATGAGGCAAAGGAATCAATTTGGTCCTGAATAGCCTCAGGGAACATTGCAGTGTGGGCTATGAAAGAGCCTCCAGAAGATAGGATTTAAACCCACAGGCCAGAGTCACTCTCTCTTCTTTTCTTATTTAATTTTATGTGTATGTGTATAGCTGTTTCACTGTATGTCTGCGCACTACATACTGCCTGGTGCCTGCAGAGGTCAAAGGAAGCATTGAATCTCCTGGGTCCTCCAAAAGAGCAGCCACTGCTCTTATGACTGAGCCTGTCAGCAGACCTAGGATCTCACTCATACAGCTCTCTGAGGGAGGGCATGTCAGAGCAGGATACATGGGAAGGTGGTAGGGAGCAGGATTTTAACTGGGCTATTTGTTTTCTTGATGTTTAGCTTCCCCCCCCCATTTTCTTATATTCTAGATACTAACACTGTCAGTTATACAAATGGTAAAGGCTTTTTTTCCCCATTCAGGCTGCCTCTTCACATGAACTATGGAATCCTTTGCTGAATGAGTGTTTTCTGAATGCTGCTTTTTTAAGGCAATTGTGAATGCTATCGTTTCCCTGATTTCTTTCTTGACATGTTTGCATACAGAAGGCAACTTTAATGCATTAATTTTGTATCCTGCTACTTTGATGAAAGTATTCATCATCTGTAGTTTCCTTGTGGAGCTTTAAGATCTTTCATACATAGAATCATATCATTTTCAAATAAGGATACTTTAGCGTCTTCCTTTCCTATTTTATCCCTTTTATCTCACCCACTTGTCTTGTGCTCTAGCCAAGACTTAAAAGCACAAAACTGAACAGAAACGGAGAGATAGAGTGCACATCCTTGTCTTGTTCCTTATGTTCCTAGAAATACTTTGCTTTTCTCCATTTAGAATATGTTGCATTTGGTCTTATTGAATATTGCCTTTATTATGTTGAGAAATGTCCCTCATATTCCTAGATTATTCATAACATTTATCGATATTGTTGAAGGCCTTTGCTGCATCTAATGAGGTGATTATAATTTTTCTGTCCTTTATTTATGTGGTATATTATGTATATTGCTTTTATGTATGTTGAAGCATCACTGCATCTTTGTGATGAAGCCAACTGATCATGATGGATGATCTTTGTGATGTTTTCTTGAATTTTCTTAACAAGGTTTTTATTGGAAATTTTTATGTCTATATTCATAAGGGAGGTTGTCTATAATTTTGTTCATTTTTTCCTTCTTTTTTTAGCTTTTGTCTGGTTTTGGTATCAGTATAGTACTAGCTTTGTAAAGAGAATTTAGAAATGTTTCTTCCTCTTCAATTTGGGGGAACAGTTTGAGACACTTTGCTGGCAAACTTCTACATAGAACTCACCTGGGCTCTCATTAGTTGAGAGATTTTCATTACTGTTCCTATCTCATTGTTGGTTATAGCTTATTTACATTATTTACTTCAACCTTAATTAACTTTGGTAGATAATATAAATGTAGAAATTCATCTACTTCTTTTAGATTTTCCACTTTGGTGGGATTAAAAAATTTTTAAATATATCCTCATGATTTTCTGGGTTCCCACACTGTCTATAGCGATGGCTCCCTTTTATACCTAATTGTATCATTTAGAACTTTTCTCTTTTTTGATAATTTGGCTAAAAGACTGCCAATCTTATTAATTTTTTGGAAGATCTTACTGTTTCCTTGATTCTTTGTATATTTTGTTTGTGTTTCTATTTCATTAATTTTTACCCCTGAATTTCATTATCTCTTCCCATGCTTTTCTGGGGATGCAAGTTGATCTTAGTTTCCCAAGGATAACAGCTGCATCATTAAGTTATTAATTTGACATCACTCAAATTTTTTGTTGTAAAAATTTAGTGCTATAATGAACTTTTTCATCTTAAGAGTGTCTTGTGTCCTATAGATTTGGGTAGGTTGTGTTTTCATTTTCATTCAAGTCTAGGAATTATTAATTTCCTTATAGTCTTCCTTGACCCAAGTGTTATTCAGTAATGTGTTGTTTAGTCTCCAAGAGTTTGTGTACTTTCTGAAGTTTCTATTGGTAGGCAGCTTTATTCCACTGTAGTCAGGTAGACGGGAAGATATTATTGACTTGCTTTGTGTCCTAATATTTGATAAAATGAGAGAACATTGCATGACCATGACACATGCTGAGAATTGTTTCCTTTGTTTTTGCATGGGATGTTCTGTAGCTGTCCACTAGGTCCATTTAATTTGTGTTGTTAAACTCCAGTTAGCTCCAGATGACTTTGACACCTGATCCTTCCACCTCTGCCTCCCAGGTGCTAGACGAACATGTCTGTACCATCGTGCTCAGCTTTTCCAGGCTTGGGTATTTTTACTATAGCAACAGGATACCAACCAAGGGTGAGCAACAAAAGCAGCAAGCTTTCATCTCCCTTTCCTCATATCAACTCCTAAATCCCACGTCTCTAAATGGTATCCACTTTGTCACCACAGCTTGGCAGTATGTGAGCAGCATCAGGGAAGTCAGCAGAGATCCTGGCTGCTGTAAAACTCCACAAAGGTCATGAAAGGTCCTTCCCGCCATCCCTTAGAGTCCCAACATGACTCTTTAACACAGGCCATGCCCGTTTCAAAGTGTTGCCCTCCTGCCGAATGCTTCTGCTCTATTTCCAGCAAGTGGCGAGTACAACCACAGAAACCTGTCACTTTTGTATTTGTAACATTTGTCACTAATTAGAAAGTCACCTGGAGTTCATTCATGCACCTGTGCTCAACTATATTCCTTTGAATGGCCTAATATTTCCAACCCCTTGGAAAGAGGACAGATAAATCTAAAGATATATATGTGTCATACCATATGACAGGGCAAACAGATATATGAGGAAATGCGCTTTTCTCACTGGTCTTAGTCCCTCCTCACCCCTCCTATCTGACATACACAAATTTGGCACATATTTCTACACAGAGACTGTCTAAGGCATGTCCCTGCTGCGCACTCCTCACAGCTTCACCTCACTGGCTTCACTGGCCTTTTTAACTTACAGTGGAATAAGAACCCAATATTACCAAAAGAAGCACTGTTTCTTTTCTCATGTCACAGGCATGTGCTGGTAGCCACAGGGTCCTCCAGCAGGATGAACTCTGTAGCTAGCAACATCACAANTATTACCAAAAGAAGCACTGTTTCTTTTCTCATGTCACAGGCATGTGCTGGTAGCCACAGGGTCCTCCAGCAGGATGAACTCTGTAGCTAGCAACATCACAAGCCCCAGAAATGCAGATTCAGATCATAGAAAAATCCTTGGGATGTAGAATGCACTTTATTTCAAAATTGTCATTGCACTTATGGATAAGGTCACTTAGGTCACAGGCAAACCGTGGAGAAAGGATAAAAGACCGACAGGAACACCTTTTCCTCAGGGAGAGGAGAACCGGCCACAGAACAGAATCCCATTGGTCTTAACATGCTGAATGAAGAAAAGGAAGGGGTGGTCGGCACAGAAACGGGGGGTGAACCTGGCACACCTCAACATCATGATGGCAGCTGTAGCATCTGCAGCCTCTGTGCCCTCCTCATTGACCTCCACAAAAGACTTATGTACAACCTTGGACAGAAACAAGCCTTGCTTGGACGATATTCCAGAAAAGTCTGCCCTGTCCTCAAAGGCATCAGTCATGCACAGCTTGTACAGGAAGTCCTTCATGTCATAATTCTCCTCCAGTTTAAATCGTGGGAGGAAAACCTCCACCTCTTCTTCATCCATCTTGTCCAGCCTTGTCCACTCTATGAATTTCTCATAAGTGATTTCCTTTTCCACCTAGAAGAGAGTT
>LOEQ01009988.1:8732-22159 GCA_001685075.1 Bramus lutescens | reverse complement strand
AGGCCTCAAAGATGAGAGAGGGAGTTCTAGCTGCAGAGCTGCCCAGAGACATGAGGGGCATGGGCTACATGAGGCAGCCTCCTCGTGTTTCAGAAGCCAGTGTGAACGGGGGACCTTGCCCAGGAGTCTCCTCAGTTACTACTCTGTGTTTACCTTGGTGACTTTGAAAGGCATCTCCTGGGTGTCCTCTTTGTTAAACTGCTTCTCCCAGTTTCCTTTAAAGTAGATGGCATTTACAAGGACTAGCAGAGTGTCTGAATTCACCGCGCCTGGAGACAGCATCTCTTGGATTTTATCTGAAAGGAAGAATATTTTTTTTAAAAAAAGGATTAAAAACACATGGTAGTTGGTTGAGAATGGCTTCCATAGGCTCATATATTTGAATGCTTGTTGCCCAGTTAATGGAATTATTTGGAAAGGAATAGTAGGTATGGCCTTGTTGAAGGAGGTATGTTGTTGGGGTGGTCTTTCAGATTTTAAAAGCCCACAGCAGGCCCAGTTTCTCTCTCTGCCTGCTGCCTGTGGATCAAGATGTAAGCTGTCACTGCTCCAGCACCATGCCTGCCTGTTCCCTGCTGTGACAACCATAAACTAACTCTTCTAAAACTATAAGCAAACCAATTTGATGCTTTCTTTTATAAGGATTGCCTTAGTCATGGTGTCTCTTCACAGCAGTAGAACAATGGCAAAGACAAGACCCAATCTGTTAACAGTGTTGGCTGACACACACAAAGGGCACCACCTCCTGCTCTGGTCAGGAGCATGGATAAAAAACCCTGGCATCAACAAGACATCATTTTTGCTTCTGAAGATTTATTTTTAATTGATGTGTGTGTGTGTGTGTGTGTGTGTGTGTGTGTGAGAGAGAGAGAGAGAGAGAGTGTGTGTGAGAGTGTGTGTGACAGGCATGTTGATGTCCACAGAGGCCCAAAGTGTTAGATCCCCTGGAACTGAAATTATAGGAAGTTAGGATAGATGATGGGAACTGATTCAGCACCTATGCAAAAGCAATCTGAGTTCTTAACTGCTGAGCCACCTCTCCAGTTCAAAGCCATTTAACTACTGAGCCATCTCTCTAGCACTGAAGTCAAACTCCTTAAAAAAAAAAAAACAGTGTTAGAGAGAAAAAAAATAAGCCCAAAAGGCTCTGGTAAGAAAAACTTCATCATTAAAATAAACACATAAAGTTAATGCTGAACAGGCAGTTGGAATTTAAAGCCACACTTGAGCTGGAAAGACACAATTGGTGCCTACAACTTTAAGAGAGGAACTTTGGACTGTTTTGACATAGACTGGTTACAAATTCAAATTTTAAAAATATTTGAAGTAATAGATATATTTATCTTGATCTGAACATTAGAGAATGCACATTGAAAATTATATGGAAACTTGTCAACATGCATATTTATGTATTAGCTTAAAAATAAATTAAAAGTATAAATTTATAAAATGGACCTTATGCCTGGCAGTGGGGGTGCACGCCTTTAATCCCAGCAATTGGGAGGCAGAGGCAGGTGGATCTCAATGAGATCAAGGCCAGCCTGGTCTACAAAGTGAGTTCGAGAACAGTCAGGACTGTTACAGAGAAAACCTGTCTCGAAAAACAAAAATAAAAAAAGGACCTTGCAATCTACAACCACAGGTAAATGGGGGTTTGATCCAGCACCTACAGCCATGCTACATAACTACAGAAGAGAGCATCGCCCCCCAGAGAAGAGAAGAAAGGGCTGCAGGCCTAGAATGAAAGCATTCGGCATTCTTTGTAAAAAAAAAACAAACAAAAAAAAAAAACTTTGAAACATTGGGAGGGACAGTTGGAGGGAGGAACCAAGGATTGGAGAGACAGCAGGTTAGTAGGTTTTCCAAGAGGTGTATCAAATATTGGGAGACAGCATAGAGTCACTGTTAAAAGCTGGGGAAGTCAGATGGAGTGACATACCATTTAGTCCCACCGCTGGGAGCCAGGATGAGTTTGAAGCCAACCCAATCTATACAATAGGTTATAAGTCACCAGTGCTACAGAGTGAGCCACTCTATCTTTAAAAAAATAAAGGAATAGGGAAAAGCTAAGCAAAGTGTTAGACATGATCTTATTGCCTGACTGTGGGCTAGTGGGAAAAACTGCCAACAGGTACAGCTTTCTAAACAAGCAACAGCCAAAACTTCATTCAAACTCAAATACATGTTGAAACCAAGGTGCTCATGGCAGTAATGCCTATCTTGCTTCATACCGCTTCACTGTGGCCTTGGTTATGAGCACACACACAAGCACTTTGTACTGTGCATGCCATTGTGTTATCCTATAAAATGCAATGCCAACAAACACTGCACAAAATATCTGAGCTCATATTCAAAATAATGCTAGGAATACAGTGTTTGTGGTCTACACACAAAGTTTTCTACTCATATAAAAACAGAATAGCTTCATTAGGAAAAATAGGCTTTCACTCTTCTTGTACTCTCATTCTCAGCGTGTAAGAATCAAATTATTACATCTTTGGGGAGATGAAGAAATAACTGAATGGTAAAATTTCATATAGCACCCACAACAGGTGGCTCACAACTGCCTGTGACTCCAATTTCAGAGGACTTGGCACTTGCTGGCCTCTGCAAGCACCTGCAGGCATAAGATGCATATAAATGTATGCAGGCATATACACATACATATAAAGACTTTTTATAAGTTTTAATTCATTATATCTTTGGATTGTATTGTGAAGATAAACTCTTCTACCTCATTGGTATGCAATTTTTGCTTCATCTTTAATTATGATGAAAATATATGTACATCAGAACTATTTTAAAACATATTTCTATAGATTTATTATCTAAATGTATACCCACTGTACAAGGTTATATAAAAATTTTTCAGGCAAAAAGGAGTTGTGATGGGTAGTGTAAGACCTCCGATTCAGGAGTTGGGCATGATAGTGCACACTTTTAGTCCCAGCACTCAGGAGGCAGAGACAAGAAGATCCCTGAGTTCAAGCCCAGCCTGGTCTACAGAGTGAGTTTCAGGAAGCCAGAGTTACAGGGAGTAATCATGTCCCGAAAGAAAGAGAAAAACAAAAAAGAGTTCTGACTTGTGGTTTAGGGTTGAAGATACAGATCAATGTTAGAGTACATTGCCTAGCATACGCAAGACCTTGGTTTCAATATCCAGGCATGTCAAAAAGAAGTCCTGATTTAAAGACCAAAGGCCATCATTGTTTACATTTGAAGCGCTTGTGAAGGAATGAACAATGTGATTGTCAACAACAGACTACAAAGCCAGGAATGATGATGCATTCCTTTAATCCTAGCACTGGAGAGGCAGAGGGAGGAGGATCTCTGAGTTTGAAGCCAGCTTGGTCTACATAGTGAGTTTCAGCCAAGGCTACACAGTGAGACCCTGTCTCAAATAAACAAACAAACAAATAAAAAATAGGCTAGAAACAGATAGTTGGTCTGGCAGGTAAAGGTGCTTGCTAACAACCCTAACGAACTGAGTAGAATCCCTAGGACCCAGAAGTAGAAAGAGAAAACCAACTCCTGTGAGTTGTCCTGACTGCAGGTGTACACAGATATACACAAACACTCAATAAACAAACAAACAAATACACCATTTTCAAAAGTAGGCTAACTGCTTAACAGGAACCCGGGTGAAGTTCAGGGGCCCAGGTCCTGCTCAGCATGCTCAGGGCCCTGGATTCAAATCGCAGCTCTGAAAACAAACAGAACAGAACAACACTGAGTTCACCTTCTGTCTTTTTGGCGACCCAGGTGTTGATGTGCTGTCGGGACTGCTCTGTATCACCCTTAAAGTCCAGCTCTTCCATCTCTGCTTCGTAGAACTTGNCAAAAAGAAGTCCTGATTTAAAGACCAAAGGCCATCATTGTTTACATTTGAAGCGCTTGTGAAGGAATGAACAATGTGATTGTCAACAACAGACTACAAAGCCAGGAATGATGATGCATTCCTTTAATCCTAGCACTGGAGAGGCAGAGGGAGGAGGATCTCTGAGTTTGAAGCCAGCTTGGTCTACATAGTGAGTTTCAGCCAAGGCTACACAGTGAGACCCTGTCTCAAATAAACAAACAAACAAATAAAAAATAGGCTAGAAACAGATAGTTGGTCTGGCAGGTAAAGGTGCTTGCTAACAACCCTAACGAACTGAGTAGAATCCCTAGGACCCAGAAGTAGAAAGAGAAAACCAACTCCTGTGAGTTGTCCTGACTGCAGGTGTACACAGATATACACAAACACTCAATAAACAAACAAACAAATACACCATTTTCAAAAGTAGGCTAACTGCTTAACAGGAACCCGGGTGAAGTTCAGGGGCCCAGGTCCTGCTCAGCATGCTCAGGGCCCTGGATTCAAATCGCAGCTCTGAAAACAAACAGAACAGAACAACACTGAGTTCACCTTCTGTCTTTTTGGCGACCCAGGTGTTGATGTGCTGTCGGGACTGCTCTGTATCACCCTTAAAGTCCAGCTCTTCCATCTCTGCTTCGTAGAACTTGTGGCAGGAATCTTTAAAAGACTGAGAAAAAAAACAGCATGATTACACAGCCATGAATGTGATCAGCACCAACAGCCTCCATCCTTGATGCACAAAAGCAGAAAAGAAAATTTTTATGATGTGCAGATGTGACTCACAAATGAATACGTGGGAGGAGTATAAAATCCAGCCTTCCTGCATCCAGCTTTCTTTAACCACAATTTATTAATGAGGTAAGATGGTGGTTTGTGGACTGAGTACCACTGAAAAGCATGATGAACAGCTGTATCTTGTAGCTGAGGCTCAAGAAGGTAACTGGGAAGATGCTCAAATGCAGTACTTATATGGCTGTCAGTCTCAAAGTCCAATACATGGGCAAAGTGAGGCTTAACCCCACGAGAGCTACAGCATCTCTGCACTGTGCACAGGCTAAACCTTCTACCGCAGTTTTCCATTCTAATAGAAATACAAAAGTGCATCATTTGAAATAGTGTCACCTAAAGCCGCAGAACACCAGGGAATGGCCATGGAAGCTATGAAACTGAACATTTCATTTTGATTTATTTTACTTGATG
The DNA here is from genome assembly GCA_001685075.1 of Bramus lutescens. NCBI lineage: Eukaryota > Metazoa > Chordata > Mammalia > Rodentia > Cricetidae > Bramus > Bramus lutescens. The sequence goes on along the minus strand of LOEQ01009988.1, from coordinate 17,100 downwards.
ATATGGAATTTGAACAGCTATATGTCCCTAGTCACCATCTCAGGAAGGTCATTTTCAGGGAGTGAGCAATTCACAAAAACACAGTGCATGCTGGGATGGGGTTCAGTGGTACAGCACGGAGATGGAGGACCAGCCCGGCAAGCACCAGGTATTAAAGGGAACCAAACACCAGAACCAGAAGACAAACAGAAGCTCAAGCCATTTGCTGATATATTCTGTAAAATGACAATGACACTGATGACTACCCACATTCTGCCATGTTGTTNAAAAGTGCATCATTTGAAATAGTGTCACCTAAAGCCGCAGAACACCAGGGAATGGCCATGGAAGCTATGAAACTGAACATTTCATTTTGATTTATTTTACTTGATGATATGGAATTTGAACAGCTATATGTCCCTAGTCACCATCTCAGGAAGGTCATTTTCAGGGAGTGAGCAATTCACAAAAACACAGTGCATGCTGGGATGGGGTTCAGTGGTACAGCACGGAGATGGAGGACCAGCCCGGCAAGCACCAGGTATTAAAGGGAACCAAACACCAGAACCAGAAGACAAACAGAAGCTCAAGCCATTTGCTGATATATTCTGTAAAATGACAATGACACTGATGACTACCCACATTCTGCCATGTTGTTTCAACAGAAAACTCTATACAGTGCAAACGGGCTGAAACTCCCACTATGCTGACAGTGTTTATGGAATGACTTCTTAATATTTCTATGAAACAACTCGTCTCTTGGATACATATTTAATCCCTCTTTGAGAGAACTGTTTTTATTTTTCATTTGTGTACTTATGTGTGTACACATAAATCCATGCCCACATGTGTATGTCTGGATATGAGCACATGTGTGTGCAAGTGTATGTGAAGTCTAAGTTAGAAAGTGACTTGAAGTACCTTTCTCAAGAGCTCTCTCTCTACCTTATTTTTTGAGACAGCCTCTCACTGAACCTGGAGCTCAGAATGCAGCTTGGCAGGCTTCCCAGTACCCTCCAGGAATCCACCCCTCTCTTTATCCCCCAGTACTAAGGTGACAGACATGAAACTTCATGTTGGGATTTTATGTGGATACTGAGGAGCTGAACTCGGGTCTTCATGCTTTCACACCAGTCATTTTGTTTACCAAAAGAGGTATCTCTCCAGGCCCTGAGGAAACAGAATTAAGATACAGGATTTCAACACCACAGTCTGGGTAGCAGTTGTGTGGCCTTAGCAGAGCTAGCCTCTCTACACCTCCTCAACCACTGTAAATGAGAAGATAGCAGTGGCTATACCTCAAGGATCACCATTAGTTCTGGAGAGACTATTTTATAATTTAAATTATATANTAAATTATATATATATATATATATATATATATTTATGTGAATGAGTACTATGCCTACATGTATATCAGTGTACCATGTGTCCCTTTGTTCTCCAAGGCCCAGAAAGAGCTTAAGATTCCTCACAGCTGTAGTTACAGATGTTTGTGAGCTGCTAGAAATAAGACCCGAGTTCCACTCAGGAGTTTTCAAGTTTCTGATTATTTTAGATTTAGTGATGCTGAACTTGAGTATGAAAAAAATAAAATAAAAGTTTCCAATCTCAAGATCAAAATTTGAAAGATTAAAGTTGTACAAGCCCCTGACAGGAATAGAAATGAACACTCTGCTGGTATCTCTGGCCATTTGGGAGAGCAATGAGCAATACATCTTCTTTCTACAACTATATCTGACCTCAACGCCTGCACATAGACATAAATCCACATTCAGTAACTCTGAATGGCCCACACTGCCACCCACACACAAATGGTTCACTATGTCACCAAACATCTATACTTAGGACTAGCCTATGATGAACAATAATGCTGATCACTGTTTGGGCTGTGGGTGGGTCAGTGGTAGAATTGGGGCTTAGATATCTGAGACCCTGGGTTCCACCTCTCACACCAACAATAACAGTAATAATAATGAAACAGAGTCACTCGATACTGAGATTCAAAGAAGGAAAGAAAAAACTCATAAAAATATACACATAAGAAAATTCTCACCAACTAAATTTCTGTATGTGCAGAACACACACATCACCCTATATGAAAATCTCTTATTTGTGAAGGGGCAGAGGTAGAGGATGGCTCCTGCTTAGATAGTCTGTACAGTAAGAATATACTCATATGTCATTCCAAAGCATGTAAACAAACACAGAACCACATTAGTGGACAAGGTAGTAGGGTGAATCCGTAGCTTCTGAGAACCTGCGTACCACATGATACTTACTGCTAGAAGGTCACAAGTCTTCTCTCCGAAGAGCTTATTGGCTGTTTTGAGCAAGTACTGTGTGCCAGTCTTGTTCACTTCGGTGAGAAGTGACTGGAAGCCCTGATGGACATCTCCACCTCCATTGCTGCTGCATTTATCCAAAGAGAGTGCCTGAAATCAACAGATTTAAACACAGCTTCAGCAGGCCTAGCTATAGGGAATGAATGAGTCAACACTAAACCCATCCTCAAAATCTTATAGAACTTTCCTGCCACTCAAAGAACCACACAATCAGAAAGTACCTAGATTGAAGGAGTAATAGGATCAAAACTGTGTCTTGGGAAGGAAGATCTGGGAGCAACATAGATTGTGAATTGGAAAGGGACAAAAGAAAAAGTGAGCATGAAGGTTGCTGTCAAAGTGTTCAGCCATCACTTCGGATGATGCCCTTGAGCTCCCTAAGGCACATCCCCATGGAACTGAGAGAGGTACTCCTAAGCCCATCATTGACCAACAGACTTGTTTGTTCTGTTATGAGACAAGGTCTCATGTTTCCCAGGCTGGCCTCAAACTCACTATATAGCTGAGGCTAACCCTAAATTCCCAATCCTCCTGCTTCTAATTTCTCAAGTACTAGGATTTCAGAAAGGTACCATGCAGCCCGACTAGCAGCAGCAGCGTTTCTTTAAGCACGCCGGCATTTCCAGTCTCTGGCTTTCATTAATATTCAAATTTTTATTCTATTACTGATTAGTGACTTTACTAGGCAAAGTGTTTACAGGTAAAAATCTACTCCACCCAAGAACTTTGATTTCACATTTCCAAAGTATCCTTCCTTATCTTTCCGCTAGTTAATACTAACTTTCTCTGTATTCAGATCATTTGCTCTTTGACAAAGCTTTGGTTTTCACAAGTGCTTATTTTATGAACATTGGATACTGGCAAATGATTTAAAACAAAACAACCCTTTGTCCTTTGTCTATGCAAAGTTGCATATGCCTATAATCTCAGCCCTTGGGAGGGGAGGTAGAAACAGAAGGGCCAGAAGTTCAATGTCATCATCTACTACATGTGGAGCTTGAGGCTAGCCTGGGTATTATGAGTATCTGTTAAAAATAATAATAATAATAAAAAAAATTAAAAAGCCAACTCACAAATTGAAAAAAAAAGTACCTAGACTGTTCCCTCCCTCTCTAGAATCCTCCCCTGAACTGTGTCAGCCCTGGTCTGAACAGAAACGGCCCTTCACAAGCCCAGCTCTTCATGTCCACTAACTGTGCTCTAGCTTAAAGCACGGCTACCAGCCAGACCTGCTAAAACTCAAGTGCAGCCAGTTCTGACCTCAGATCACGCTGTGTCCTCCCTGCTCTAGAGTCTGGACTGGACCCAGCACTGACTGCCCAACAGAATGTAGGAGAGTGACCCTGTTCTAGGCCTGAGTTTAAAAGGCCTGGCGGCTGCCACATTCATAATCTTATTTCCAGGCACCACGGTAGAAGGAAATCCGAGCCATCCTGCAGGAGGCCACCTGGAACATCCTGTAGTAACTGCACCACAAAAGGCAGCTTGAAAGAGAAGCAAGACCCCAGCCAACAGTGATGAGCACTTAGGTGCCAGACCTTAGAAACAATCCCATAGACCTTGGAAGCCTCAGAAAACGCTATGCAAATGATTCAGCTGCTCCCAGAGGGAACAGGTAAACTGCCTACAGTGGCTGTAATAGCTTGGAATTAAAAGAGGAGAGAGTATAAACTAAAGGCAAGTTTTTATGTCCTAATCTCTTCAGGCAAGAGGCAGGCTGAGAAAACAACAAACCTAGTATGTCTTGTAAAAACAAAAAGGTGCTGCAAAGATTTTACCCAGAATGCAAAGTCATAGCCTAAGGTAGTCTCCTCCTCTAATGCCAGGACAGCCTGTCTCTGCAGTTCAGAAACCTCCCTAGCTAAAGCACTCAGTCCAAGAAGAGCTCTAACAGATATGTCCCAGGCCTTCCAGTCAAGGCTGACCGCATTCGAGAATTCCTTACCTGTGAATAAGCTAAGATTCATTAGGGCCAGAGAGAAGACAGCGGCATCACAGAGGACCCTGGTACCACCCTTTGGTGTTTTTACTCAAGCTAACCCTCACTTACATACTGTGAGCACTGAGGAGTCAGTGATAGGGCCCTAACAGCTACAGGGTGCATCCTTCCTCTCAAGTCTCCAACCATAGCCCTCTGCCATTTCATTCCATTTGTTCCTCTAGATGGATTTTTCTTGAGACTGAGAATGTGGGGGACTGGCTCAACTGACACTCCATGGTATTCAGCTGCTGTGAAACAGTGCTGCCTACCTGAACCATCTGGCTTGCAGTGTTTCCCTTTGCCCCCATGAAGACCATGGCCAGGGCTGAGGAGATGCTCAGGGGTGAGAAAAACACATTTTTTGAGCTGTCTTCACCCAGGATTTTCAAAAGGTTTAATGCAAAGGTGCCATTTGCTTCCCGAAGAGGATCCATGATAGCGAGCCTGGAATGAGGAATTAAAATCAGTATCACATAAATACGGGCTGATGTGTGGGCTGCTTCTTCACTCTCACTCACGCAATGATGCTAGGTCTCAGTGAACAAAGGGGAAATCCCTACCTGGAAAGTAAAGGGACATGCAGGAAGTGATACTACCCGCTGGGCAAACTCNATCTGCACGCAGCTGTCAAATTCCTTTTCCCCAGATAGACGGTACAACAGTTCTGATTTCCCATCAGCTCCCCTGATGCTGGGAACTCAGAGCACGGGAAAGGAAAGTAACAGGCTACAGGAAAGAGAAGGTACCCAGTTTTAGTGACGAGAACAGAATACCTTGCACAGCTTTATAGCTACAGCTGTAGTCAGCTTATCAAAAACCCAAAGACACCCAGGTTCCGAACTGGAAAGAGTCTTCACCCTGGAAGAGACTTTGCAGTAAGGATTATGAATCTTAAAATGAAATACCTTGCATAATTCAAATAGTGACTAAATGGAATCACATACAGCCTTATAAAAGAGAGATGTTAATTGGAAGATAGGCAAGAAGAAATTAATTCAGAGAAATGGGTTCTTTAGAACAAAGGACCTTGGCCAGCCATAATACTTGCAATCACAGTTCTGGGGAAGCTATGGAAGAATGCTATTTCAAAATTGTCTGGGATGCAAATGGAGAGAAAGAGTGGGTTGAGGGAGGATATCAGAACAAAAGATTTTAATCAAGAATAGCAAAGGAACACAAACCAGTAGTGACAGTGTAACAATCCAAGGCACAGTAAGGAGACCACATAAACTCTCAGAAACCAAGAGGTGTCCAGGCAGTGGTTTCCAGGAGGCATTCATATCCACAGTCAAGCATTCTACTCTTCTTTCATTATATGGATGTTTCATATCAAGTAGTATTTATTGGCCACATGAGTGACAGGACTCTTAGACCCTTGGTCTGTGAATACTATATAGCTCATACCTCTTCACATATATCATCTGCTCTGGGCCCAAACATATTCTTGTTTTGCTATTTATTCTCTTATTTTGATGCAACACACTGTATAACTTCTTTCTAAGGAAGAATACAGCTATTCTGGTTTCTTGAATATCTGAAAATTTATTATTCTTCCATGCCACTGAGTTTGACAGGATCTATAAAAGTTTCCATGTGACTTTACATCCAGTTCTTTCATCTGTGGCACCACTACTTCCAGCTAAGAGTTTTGCTGTTTGAGGGTATGATGATATACCGACCTCATATCCTTAGATCCCCTTTCCAACCTCAACTCTGAAAGCTTATGAACTTATTCTTAGTTCTGATATTCTGAAACACCCACTTTTGTGTCCCTCTCTGAGCTCAACTCATGCGTTTTGCTGGGCTCTTGGAGGACCCTTTCAAACTAGCAAGTGAAGAGAATTTCCCCCTTCACTCCTGAGAGTTTTGAATGTACTGCTCATTTCTCAGAGACTGACTCTATGCTCTCTCTTTCTGCATCACCCATCTGTCAGATGCTAAACTCTTGAACTGACCTCATTCAGGACTTCCCTAACATGTGCTGCTGTGATAAAACAACCCAACAAAAGCAACTTCAGCGAGGGTTTCCTTTGGCTCAGAGCTCCTCATACCTCCAGAGGTCAGGGGGAGATGAATACTTGTGCATTCATCTAGTTTTCTACATTTTGGGCAGCCCGGAAAATGGTGCCACCCACTTTTATGGTAGGTCTTCAAACCTCAGCTCATATGATCAGGATAGTCCCTCAGAGGCCTGGCCAAAACACTGACCTAATCAAGTCAGTAGCTCACGGTGTTCCAAAGTATTGTCTCCTAAGTGATTCCTGAACCTGTCAACTAGAAAACTATCACCAGCCTTCTCCAAGCCCAGGAACACACAAAGAATCGCATTTGTATGGCACTGTGAGTCCAGTGGCTACAGAGATCCACAGCTAAGCAATGAGTCAAATATCTATTCCCTCTCACCAGCACAATGGCCCAGCACACAGCTGAAAGGCCTGCAAAGACTGACTGCTTGGCTTAATCCCAGGTCCGGCAAACTCAAAAACAAAGGGTTGGTGCTGCATGTGGTCCTATATCCTTATGGTCTCTTCTTGCCAGATACTGGGAAGGTGGGGCACACAATGTTGATTACTCTGATTCCATCTGCTGCTACTTTCTGAGATAGTTGTAACTCCCTGAACTAATTTAAAGGTGTTTTAGGCATGAAATGGCCTAATAGAATTTTAAGTACAGTCATTCCTGGACATCAGTTGGTATCTGAAAATACCAAAATCCTCAAGTGCTCAATTTACATATGTACAGTAACTTAATATTTGACCTAACCTACATGCTGCTATGTACTTTAAATGGCCTGGAGATGAGTAAATGCCCAACACAATGTAAACACTAGATAAATGGTCCTGTTACCATACACTGTACAGTTTAGAAAGCAAGAAAGAGAAGTGGGTCTGAACATGTCTATACAGCTCAGGCTGGCCTCAAACTCTTATCCCCCTGCTTCAGCATCCTGAGTGCTGGCTGGGATTACAGGTGTGCAGCAACACGGTTCAGTGCTCCTACAATGTTTTCTGTCAGATTTTGATTTCTATGTGCTATTTCATGCTGAGTTCATTTGAAATACATGTATGGCAATAGTAGGTATAGGGAGCCAAATAAACTTGGTGTATTTGAGCCAAGAGTGACCAAATGCACCCACTCTGTATGATGACACAAGTTATAGTGCACACAGTCACTCAGCGCAGCCATGAAACACTGGGACACTCCCCATGTATACTGATAACAGTGGAGTCATTCCATGTGCCCCAGCACTATGAAGTTAGTCCCTGATAACAGTTTCCAAAGGTTACTTGATGCATCAGATTCCACACCCAAGTCCTAAACTACTGGAGGGAAGGAAACGGGCAGCCTCCAGAAGAGTCCTATTACAAGCAATTACCTCCCAAGTAAGCAAAAAAATATTAAGTGCCAAGCCTCACCCAGCTTTCCCTCCCACCCAGCTTCCCGACACCACATTAATGTTAGATTCCCATCCTTCTGACTCTCAAAACAAATCTAAGCAGTAAGGGGAAGAGCAGACCTGTGTGGTTCAGTGGCAGAGCAATTGCTCAGCAAAGCAAGGCGCTGGGTCCCTCAACAAAACAAGAGGAAGGGAGGAAAAACCTAACTCACATGCCAATTTCATCTGGCACAGAAACTCCGTCCAAACTTTGCTCACGTCCTTCCTCCTAGCCCGACAGACATTAAATCTCGCAACAATTCTTCTGGCATGAGTTTAAGAGGAAAAAATGTCAAAGATCTGGAATGTTTTCTCATAAGTTTCTATGTTTGAAATTCTCCCCGGCACTGAGGATTTGTCGGAACTTCCTAGCAAAGCTGGGGCGTCGCCCCTGGGGGACCCATGCACACTGGACAGGAAAGAGTGTCAGAGCACCCAGCCCTTGGCCTCTTTCCTAACCCCTCCACCCCCACCCCTACCCTAAATCCCAACGCCCTTCGCAGTGCGTCAACAGTCCGCGTCTCCGGGGTCTCCAGAATCATTAGTGACCGAGGGACATGAGTGGTCATCTGTAGCCTGAGAGCCCGGCACAACAGCCGGGGCGGCTCCGAGTTGCCCCCATCCCGC
>LOEQ01009987.1:104034-119291 GCA_001685075.1 Bramus lutescens | reverse complement strand
GAGAGAGAGAGAGAATTCCCTGCCATGTGTGGTTGAAAAAAAGAAAACTCTGGAGATTCAATTTTCTGCTTTACTGTGGATTCCCATTGTTGAACTCAGTTGTCAAGCTTATCTATTTAGCCACTGAGCCTACCCAGCAACTAAATAAATAGTTCCTGGTAGCTCATTAGGTAAATAATAAATAATCAAAACTCATAAAACTTAAACTGAAAAATCTCTTCAAATCCTTCTACAAGGGCCATGTCCAATTCTCAAATTTAAGGACAAGGGGCACACTCCACTGCACATAGGTAGTGAAAATGGAACATTTAGATAAGCCAGAACTCTACTTTATTGAAAAGTACTCAAAATGATCAAATTTAAGGAAGGAAATAATTGATAAAATTGGTTGTATGGAGCTACCGGCAACTGCGTTTCTCTGAAAGAATCAGAGCTCTACTTTTATTAGCTACATTAGACTGGAACCAAGCGAGGGGAGGCAAGACTGGTTTGGAGAGGTGTGCCACACGCAAGGTGTTAAATACAAAGAGCATCTCTGTCACACAGTGCCATTTGAATGTATTGCAACATTAACAGTGCCCCTGGAGTTGAGCAGTACCACACATAAGGGCAGATGACTTTAGAGTTATGATGGGTTTTGTTCGCATGTCATCAGTGATCATCTTTTTCCTTTGAAGGGTCTCCTGAGGCCTATCTTCCCCTGAATTTGATGTCCTTTGTGAAAGTTTACATCGTATTCAGCATTCTCTTGCGGCATCCTTTTTCATACTGTCTTATGAAAGTGGCTATCCTTGCTTATTGCTCCTCCTTATTCTTAGCCTGGACATCTATTTCTGTATCATAGTTCCTAGAACAGTCTCAAGTTTAGAGAAAGTACTCAGTAAATGTTTTGTGAATTAAAAGTAAATTCTTCTCCGTAAGATACATCCAATTGCCTTGTCTTTTTTCTTAATTTTAATTTGTTACAAATTTAATCCACAGAGAATGCACTATTCTCCTATTTATTAAATTAAATATCTGCTTGAAGTGGCATATTAAAAATTAAGCTTAGTTAAATCCCAATTTCCTGTGATCGTTATATAAGTTGCTCATTGACACATCTAATATTAACTTGGTTCAATGGCTAAATCATAATTAACACGAATGCTTAATGATCACTTTTCTATCCTGATACATCAGTAATGATGCTTACAATGTAAAGTGCTTGGAGGTTAATTATAAATGTTGAGACTTTGTCTCCCCTTCTGACTGGCAGTACATTCTTTCCATAAGTGCTCCAGAACTGCACAGAAGGAAGGAGAGCCTGCAGAGGCTCATCAATCATTCTCACATGCCTGCCAGGGCTCTCCGTTCACCTCTAGTATTTCCAAAATTTCAACTTTAACGTCAATGATGAAGAAAATTGTATGAATTGTGATGCCGCATCTCATGTGAATGTCTAGGTGCAGTGTTCTCAGTCATTATAGGCTTCTCTCTCACCGTGTGCCATCTTCCTTAATATAATAAACCTTACCAAAGCTGCAGCATGCCGGTCCTCTGTCACTCCACAGATTCACCATTCATTTTAAGTATCCCTGCGACATTGTTAAAGTTAAGTTATAAGCCTTTGGTCTGCTGTCATGTGTCACATTGCCTCCTCTGTTTGCTCATGTAAGTGCAGGACCAGAGAAAATTAAATGGTTGTTAAAACATTTAATTTCCATTTGTTAATGAACATGCATATAAAATATGTACTTCTGCTTTTTGAATTATTTATTCTAATAATTCTAAAACTGGATGGTCACCAATACCTAAAGCAGAAAATGAGAATATAGTTGATCTTTTACTGTATTATGTGTTTTGACAAGTATAGCCAACATGTAAATAGCCTTTGTCATGCCTGTTGATAGTAGGTCAGAAAATATAATTTTTATAAACCAATTTCAGATAAGACCTATAAATTCAGCAGAAATGGGTGACTACTTTAAGAAAGGAAGCTTATAAGTCTCCCAAATCAGAAACTGAAAGGATCTGACTTTGAAATTCTCTCGAATAGATTTTGGGCAAAACTCAACTCAAATAAAAGATGGATGTAGTCTTCTTGTGAACTATTATTTGTTGCCTTCTTTCTCTATCTACAGTAGACTAGAGGTTCAATAAATGTTTGACAATAAGTGTGGACTGAATAAAATGATATAACCACAACTACTATTGAAAACACAACTTTACTCCATCTCAGAATCTTAGGAGGAAGTAAAAAAATTAGATGTCTTTACAAACACACTCCTGAATAGAGACAAATGGTATCATAACTTTGTGGGCCACTTTATTATACTTTTTATTAGGTATGAATTCTACACTTTTTCATAAATACTAAGTGTTATTAAATCGTGACTTAGTTCTACTTTAAAAATGAAAAGCATAAAAATATTTAAAAGTTATAAAATTGATGTTTTTTAAAGAGCAACTAGCAAATAAAAGTGGAATATTTGTTTTTGTTGGTTAAATTGTTCATTGATGTTATTTCACTTTATGTTTAATAAAGATACTCATTTCATTACAGTTAACACACTTTAAGACCTGCAATAAAAACTGATGAGTAACTAGGGCAGAGTTTACTGAACATGTGGAAATGCTTACTTTCTTCAGAGTGAAAATTAGTTGGATGTGCATATTTCTTATGAAATAGACCGGGGTTTCTTTAAATATCTCAGGCAATGTGTTGAAAGAAGACGAACCAATGATCTGTTGCTTGATGAACCATCTTCTCCTTTTCTTCAGCTCTCCCTTCTTGTAACACAAATGACTCACTCATATCAAACCATCTTAGTTAGATCTGTTAAGAAATCTATTTCAGGGCTGGAGAGATGGCTCAGTGGTTAGGAGGGAGACCCTGGTCCAATTCCCAGCACATACATGGTAGCTCACAATGTCTGTGATCCCTGTTCCAAGGGATCCAACACCCTCGCACAAACATACATGCAGGCAAAACACCAATGTACATATAATATCAATAAATAAAGTATTTTTAGAAAAACATCTATTTCATTGCTTACCTTCAATTCAATTTTATGAAAGTTTTTATCACTTTCTTGTTTGCATTGTTTGTATCCATTTGACTTGAGCTTTTTGTCACAAGAGTAATAACTCATCCATTCACAAGTAACCTTTCTTTGCATTACTTCCTTAGAGCTCTGAACTGTGCTGTTTTGAATCCTGAAATGTTATAAACCACCAGATTGCTAATTGCTTTGGATGCTGTGAAAAATAATTACTCTACATTATTTTTGATATTTAATTGACAGTGTAATGCATTTAACTAAAGACCTGCAATAAACTATTTCTAATTACTGAGGGTGGTGGAGTGGAAAAGTAGGCTGTAAAACTTTACAAGGGAAACAATGTTTCTCCATTATCTTCAAAGTCCTTGTTGATATGACATTCAAAGACAAAAAATTCCATTAAATGGAAAGCTCTGGGAAGCTTGGAGGAGCTTTGGGGCATTTCGGTTCATGATGAAATAAAGCTTTGTTTTCAATTGCTGTTTTTAATAGGTTGAACTTTGATAGATATCAGCACTAAGTTTACCATATTTTTACTAATAGTTTGCCTTCTGTTATCAAACTTTTAAAAGAAAGATAACGGGGACACTAAGACGATTAGTCTATCACTGGTCTTTTGTTTTAAGTATTTTGCTTCTTTAAGATGTTCAGCTAAAACCTGTGCAAATTTTGTGATTGGCATACACCATACAGATCACAATGGTGCTTTAATGATGAAATGTATATACAAAGGTGATTCTATAAGATGACAAAGGAGACAAAAATGATCCATGTTGCCCAGTGAGAACACAAATGTCATAATAACATATGTTGCACATTCCTCATATATATGTGTGTGTGTGTGTGTGTGTGTGTGTGTGTGTGTGGTAATGCTATCATCAACAAATCCACTATGCTGCCACTCATATAAACAAACAACACATATAATTATGCAAGCTTTATAATGCAGAATAAGTATCTGCTAGTGGCAATTATACTTACAAGTCTATATGTATCCTTATTTATAATACATTATATATATTAAATTTGCTAGAAACAGTACATATGGAGAGAGAGTTAATATATGTTGACACTTTCTAAGAAATAGTATGCCATGTTATAATCTGCTATGTCTCTTGTTCATGTGTGTTTTGATTCTGCCAAGAGCTCATATCCAGTGACTATCAACTGCATTACAATAATAAAGTTGTCTCCTGACTCATTTCCCAGAAAGTACCCTTGTTGTCTAATCTCATATAGCTGTATGTAATTATCTTCAGGATCTAGTCCTGTTTTCAGCTTCCACGTTAAAAATGTTTTCAACCAACACCAGATATTAACTCCTGGGACCTGGTGTAGGAAACTATCTTGTTTAGGACTGGATGTACACTATGTGCACTTTGAAAAGATGCACAGTTACATTGCATTGGCTCTGGGGTAAAGATGCTCAGTTACACTGCATTGGCTCTGGGGTAATATTACTAATAATTAGTAACCCTTATTTTCCTTTCATGGTTTCTAGTAAAACTAATACCTCACCATCTGCATTTTACTAAATTTTGGGATTATAACATGTCAGTTATGTGTATTTTCCAGAGCATCACTATGAGAAGCAATGTGTTTCAGGGAATGTAAATTATTTTCAGAATTTCAGGAAGTGAGAAGGGAAAGGCAGAAGGAGAAAATGCTGGGCTGGTGTGAAGCGATAGCCCGGAACCCTCACAGAATCCCCAACTCCACACGGACACCAGAGACCGCAGGGGATGTGGCAGATGCCTCTCAAACCTCCACGCTGGTGAGTGGAAAGTTATTTTACCTCAAAGTAGCTCGCACATAGATAAGATGCTAAGATGTTGATGAGATGTGGGCCTGTAAGTGAGCATTCTTGTTTGCAATAGCGTTTGCTTTTCCAGTATGTTCTTCTAATAGATTCACTCTAATTCATAAAAATGTCACCGTATTGGAATAAATAAAAAACATCTCGTATGTTAAGTTTAATAAAATTAAGCAGCTATCTATTTGTGTGTGTGTGTGTGTGTGTGTGTGTGTGTGTGGTCTTGTGGAAACCCTGTAGTTATTGGAGTGACCCTAGAGAAATAGTTGCTGGGTTTAACACTACGAGATGGAATCACTGGAGGAAAAACATGTACAGTAAATATGTAAAGCAAATGCGAGCAAAGAATCAAACCAGAGGTTTTCTTTGCATATTTTTAAATATATGTTTAAAAATAATCATTCTCTGTAAAAACAATATAAGACTGAATCAGTAAGCCTGCCTTTAAGCTTTGTTTTTCACTGTAAGTCTAAATGTTTGGTCATAGTTAACCAACATTTCCCAGTAATTTGAAAAGATAATCCATTAACAAAAGGAATTTAAAATATACTCTTTTTTTGGACTTTGGCTATAGCACGCTACATTTTAATTTAAAGAAGGAAAATTCCGTTTGATCTCTTTTAAATCATTAGTTGCATAAATCTTACTGATTGGCTTATCATTTTGTAAGACTGGAAGTATTTTTATTGACCTACCTGGTAGGTGATGAACATAGAATTAAATACAACTGAAAATTTTTAGATGTATTCTTTTTGTTTTGGAATTATTTGAATTTTCAAACTATTTTACCAGTGTTGTCTGTTTGAGGTGCTATAACAAAGTGTCTAGGACTTGTGACATATCAGCAGCAGAAACTCAAAGTTCTCAAAGGTCCGATGACAAAAATACTGTCATTCATATATGTCTGCAATGGACACTTAGAACCGTGGGAAATCGGTCTTAGGAAGTTATAGCAGCATCTCTCCAATCATTCTCATATTTTACCCTTTTTCTTTCTTATTTATTTTTATTCTTGCAGAATTTCACATGATGTATTTGAGACAAGTTTACATGACAAATGCATACAGTATTTCTATACAAAGCTGGATTTAGTCATGTGTCGAATGGATAAAAGTCTAAACAATAAAATATATCTTCCGTGTTTTGTTAAAGTGGCTTTGAGTATTTAACCTCTCTTTCGCAGACTAATAAGTCAAACCCATTAACATAGCTTTCTCTTTGCATAAGCAGTAGTCTAACATTGGCTTCAATTCCTAGATAGGCATAGTGGCTCAGACTTGTTAAGGGACTTCCGCAGCTGGTAAAGGATTGCAGAAGCCCAGCTCTCCCAGGCAAGGCTTTTCTACTGAACTACCATTTCACTTTTTAGATGTCATTTTCTTCCCAGTCAAATAATTTTAGTAAGAAGAAAAAGATGCCCAACTACCATTATAATCAAACCCAGGAATTAAATATATCCTATATCAGGCAATAGCCTCTAAATGTCATAACATTATAATCAAAACTATTTCAGACATATAAAAATTAAACCATTTTCTTTCTGTCAGAGCATGACATATCTTGGGTTGTTGATCACACCTGTCTTTGGATGCTGCTTTATGATGCGCACAGTCTTCCTAGATGTCAGAAGAAAGAGGAACCTGAACTACTGTGCATGTTAGCCACTATAGAGCAACTTTGAAGGAATGGACATTTTTCCATTGGCCAAACCTTAATGTCAGTCCTCAATTAAACTGCGACAAAAGGTGGTAAATATGTGTCTGTGTGTGACTAGCTAAAGGGAATGGAGCTAGTGAGCACTCAGTGCATCTCTGCAGTAGTCCTCTCTCTGGTTGAGAAGTCTCCATGCTGTGTTCCATTCTGTCACAGAGGGGAAGGCTACCCTCTAGGCTAATAGCTCAGAACGCTTCCCATCTTAGTATTCATATCAAGTTCAGGACCTTTGATTAGTCACTGCTGAATGAGGACAATGTGGACCATGACCAAGTTATTTGCATTTTCCAGCTCACTCCAATTTATGTCCAAATTATGTAAGACTAGAATGCACTTCCCATTTCAAATAGATCACGGGGTCAAGAGTCATTTCAAATAGTTTAAGACTCATATTTCTGGAATCAGGCCATTTTTTTCCTATTACTGTTCCCTGAATTCTTATTAGGGTTTTGATCTGTTTGCTTCCCAATAGTTCTAATGCCTAGAAAAGTTCCTTCTTAAATGCCCTTCTTCCTCTTCTTCCACTTTTCTTTTTATTGGAAAGTAGAAGAAAGGATTAACCCTTAACACAACCGTTGTCCAGAAATGCTTTATTTTCCTAGGAAGTTTTACTGGGTGCTAGGCTGTCAATCATTTCCTATTGCTTTGACTCACTGTATTTGAGATCTTTTTGTGCCTTTCTTGCTTGCATTACTCAGTGCTGTGCTGTTGAATTCCTTTGTTGACGACCAGTAACATGAAAGTGTAAGTCAAATAAACCCTGTCCTACTCAACTTGCTGTCTGGTCATCACAGCAACAGAACAATGAGTAAAATGCCAGCTCAAATAGAAATCTTGTGAAAATACCAAGCAATTAACTAAGAGTCTTTACCTTTGAGATCATTGTCTTGTCATCTATTGCCCAGTTATTAAGGAAATCATTTAACCCTTGGTATGTGTTAAGTTGGTTACCAATACAGTTATTTAGGTAGTATGAAGCTGCAGTCTAGTTAGAAGAAAAATAACCCCAACAGCAAATATACCTAAAAAATAATACAAAAAGTTATTGAGTCTGATGTTACAATACTGAAAATTTCAGGCATATATAAACTTGGCAACTACAAGAAGTAGAACCCACTTAAATAGAAGATGGGAAAAGAAAGAGACTAAGTGGGAACGACAAGTCTGAAGGACACAGCCTCAGTTCTGTCTTTCCAAAGCCCTATAGGGTGGGAGATAGGGCTCCTTCAAGTTCAGAGAAGGGTCTTAAGGATCTCGTACCAAGGTAATGGAAGGAGATGCACTTCTCTGTCCCTATATTTTAAGACAGGGGTATGATGGTCCAATAGTGACAGTTCAGGCAATGTGAGAAAACTTAGCAGGACACCATTTCACTTGCTGATTTTAGAAGCCATCAGTGACACCAATAGAAATAGGATAGACACAAAGGAATGAGTTATTTCTCACCTTGATATATAGACCACATTAGCACCAGAAATAGAGAACTTTCTAGTAATATTAGTGACAAAGGCAACAGCAATTTGAAGTCTTCCTGTCCTAGAATCTTGAGGTGAACTGTAGAATAGATTTAGAACTGAAAGATATTAGTTTAGGAATCCAGATGAAGAGCTACGGATGGGAGCTTTTTCAAACTCTGACATTCCAAAGCCTTATCTCCATAAATGATTGCTTTCACTCATCGCTCAGTCTGTTATAGGTCATTTGACTTAGTCCCAACAACAACAACACAGCAAAGCACCAGTCTTTCATATTCCTTCCACGCTATGCTGTCATTTGTCAGAGAAGGGGCACAGTATGTGTGGTTGGTGGTGAAGATGTGTGAGAAGTATGAAGATGATGCAGACTACGTCTACCCTGACACCTTTGGTTGGAAATCATTGACATGTTCAAATATGTTTGAAGAACGATTTGTAGACATATTATTCAACAAGGGAAGGTCAAGTGTACCCGTGTATATCATAGGTACATTTCTTCCTTTGGTGGTGGACTTTTTGACCTTTCTATTTTGTATAACCAAGGTTTTGCTATTAGTTTTCTGCTATCAATCAGAGTATTTTAATCTTTTTGGTGAAAATTATCCTTTATGTAAGATGATAGTGATAATGGTTGGTTGGTATACAGCAGGAAATTTTCTAAACATTTTATACATATTCCTGTACTTAATATTCACAAAAGTTGATGATGTAAGAATAATCAATATTGTTATTTTATGGATAAAGAAACTGAAACACATAGAAATTTATGAACCTATCTATGCTGATCTTTGTAATAACAAGCGGGGTTGAATTCCCAACTATGCTTGTATTCTAAATATAGAAAACTATTCTATCACGTTTCTTTCAACTTGTAGGAAGAACATAGTCATTATTTAAATTATAAATATTTGGCTTCAGAAGAAGACTACAATGTCTCCTTGAGAGACTATTGGCAGTTAGAGCTTGCTGGGGGAGGGCTGTCATTTTCCTCAGTGGTGTAGCAAATGTCAAGTAATACTTGCTTCAAAAATAATGCAGTCCACTCACACTCACGCTGGAATATAATATTCCAATTGTACTCAAAAACCACACTGAAAGAGAGAGAAGACATGAAAATGAAAGGAGAACATGCTTAAAAGAAGGAAGGGAGGAGAGATGGGAATAGGGATTGAAAAATCTTAAAATTCACTATATATCGTATGGAACTGTCAAATACTAAAAAGAAGGCTGCAAATGAGAAAATATGTCATTATAGTGCAACATAAAGATTAGCAGGACATTTCTTTTATTGCTATTTGTATGTATTAGAGTAGTCCCTGCTCTGTGTCGATGGACATATGAATATGGAGATCTTTGTAGCCACGTTCACCACTGAATTTTTAGCAATTGACGTGACTGAAGAGGACAGGTTTTTCTCTTTTGTTCTACAAAACATTCACATAACCTGAGTTATTAATTTAGCTTAAAACTTTTCAAGATGAATAAGAACCCTGTGGCACTTGGGAGACTGTGCTTATAAAAACATACTCTTTCAAATTCACCATAATGCAAAGGAAGAGGTTCATTTTGTACGGCAAACATGAAAGAAATGCTTTTAAATTTATTGTGACACAATTTCACTTGCTAAACTCAAAGATGCCTTATACCAACTGCACCCTTAAGCAACTTAGTGACTCGAGTCAGAATTCTAATATTAAATTTAAAAATGAGAGTGAAGATCAAAAGAATCAGGAATAAGAAGGTGGCTACTTTTATGAGGACTGAAGTTGAAAAAAAATCTATAGAAGTCAACGCAGGAAGATTAAAACCTGTCACTTCAGATGGTCAGCAATGGCTCCAGAGAAAATGACTGACTCTACTGTAATCAATGATTATTCTTTGAGGTTATAACTAGACTTGCATTAGAAAAAGGAGAAAATGTCAGTCCAGACAGGGGTGGCTGGCTGCTTCTAAACCTCTTTCATCAATTCAGATCACATTTTCTAGTCTACTGTAGAGAGATGGCTCCTGGCTTACAGGGGTGCTGTTGCTTTATAAAGCAATCATACATTTAATATGTTACAACACAATGCATTTAAAAACCTTAGTAGGTGACCACCATAGTTTAGCCGTCTGGTGCACTGTTGGATGGCCTCTGCTTAGCTGACTGGATGCTGAGCTAGTATTTAGCATCAAAAGAAGTTGCTGTTCTGTGTGACATGAACTTGGAAAATACTGAGATGTAAAATTATTGGGATGGTTTCTGATAGTACTTATTATTGCCACACCATCATAGACTGGAATAATTTTCAATCAATCCAAACAGTTCATCATAAGAAGTTCAGGGTGTGACACACACTGTTCCAGAAAAGAATAAACAGGAAAGAATAGAAGGATGCTCTTAAGAAAAGCCAGGAGTAGTGACTTTCATGCATCATGGCAGTCCTCAGGTGTCTGAGGTAGGAGGATTGAAAGTTTAGAGCACATATTGAGATTCAGTCTCAAAAGCAGGAGAAATATTCAATCATGACTTTTAAAGGCAATTCAATTAAAACAATATTATGCATTGCTTCATAAGTTTATAATTTTCAAAGTGGTTTTCATACTTCTGCAGGCAAATTTGACTATCTAAACAGGTAATGAAATAGAGATATTGTTAAGTATTTAGATTTATATAATTTTTTTCTCTAAATCACAAAGACCCAGACTTTATGATGTGTAGAGTTTTAAGAAACACGCCTACGCCCATTACAATAAGTTTTGGTATCTATGTTCATGAATATAAAAGAAAGAAAATAACTCATAAAATTCCACAAACTAGCCTCAGTATTCAGTTTGAAAGGAATATTGACTAATGTTGGTTTTGTCTACTTTTAAAATGCAGCAATGGGCTGGAGAGATACTCGGTGCTTCAGAATCCCTTCTTCTTTTCCAGAGAACCTGAGTTCTGTTCCTAGAACCACATCAGGACAACTGCCTATGATTTAATCTCCGTGGAATTTAATACTCCCTTCTGGACTCTGTGGTTGTTGCAGTTATACAGAGTAACACATGTGTATGCATGCACATGCATTCACACACAGAGACAATTAAAATAAAATAGTTATTTAAAATACAATTTTTCTATTTTCTTCAAATAAGGCTTAGCATGCTGATAATGCATGTTTTAAAATAAAATTCTCAGTTACTGAACCTAATATGTTCTTTTACAGGATAATAAGTATTTCTTAATAAAATAAGCAGTCAAAAAGATCCAATTTAATTTTGTCATAGCCTTTTGTTTTTAAAATTAAAAAGGCATTTAGAAGTTAAGGTCTTATATGTAAAAAACTGATGATCAATTAGGAATAAAATTTAAATGCTTTTAAATTAGCTTATTATTGAAATGAATACATAGATTTTATGATTTTTGAAAGATTTATTCTCCTTTGATTGAATGTATATGTGAGAATGTGCCTGAGTGGAGATGACCAGAGGCCGGAAGAGAATAAAGGATGTCTTGAACGTAGCATTGCTGCTGATTGGGAACTGCCCCAAATGGGTGCTAGGAACAGAACTTGGGTCCACTGTAATAGTGTCAGGGGCTCTTAACTATTGAGATATCTCTCCAGCCTCAGATCTTAATTCTGGATCTTTTGAATTAAGAAACAGTCCCACTGTCTGATGCTGTTGTTTTCCTTGTTGGCCATCAGTTATTTTTTTTCCTTTTGTTGAAAGTAGATTCTTTTTTCATAAAAATATATCTTGATTATAGTTTCCCCTCCTCCTAGTCCTCCCTCCTCTCTCCCATTCAGAACCACACCCTTTCTCTCATTAAAGATCAGGTTTCTAAGAGATTAATATAATAATATAACATAATTTAATAAATATAATGATATAATATAATATAATGTAATAAAAACTATCACATCAAAGTTGGACAAGACAAAGCAACAGAAGAAGGAAATCCCAAGAGAAGACATAAGAACCAGAGACCCATTCATTTGAACCCAGGAATCCTATAAAAACACTAAACAGGAAGCCATAATATATATGCAGAGGACCTGGTGAAGACCTTGTAAGGCCTAGGCTTGCTGCTTTAGGCTCCATGAGTTCGTATTGAGCTTTGAGCATGTTGATCCAGAAGTTCTTGCTTTTTTGGTTCCTTCCTCTCTGTTGGCACTTACTTGGTTAGAGTGACCCAAGATATTTTATATTGTTTGAGGCTACTGTGAAATATGTTGCTCACCTGACTTCTGTCTTAATCTGTTTATCATTTTTTGGCATTTGTATATAGAGAAGCTACTGATTCTTGTGAGTTAATTTTGTATCTAGCTACTTTGGTGAAAGTGTGTAACTGATAAGCTATTCTATGATCTACTTTCTGTCAAGCCATGCTAACCTACTTGAATATTTGGAATATGAAAGTTTCTAAATTTGAGACTTTGTCTTCTATAATCTGACAATTTATGATTTAATTGATACTGTGAAACCCTTAATATCACAGAGAAAATGAAAAAATGTAAAAAATCTGTACAAATTCATTTTCCCCATTTTAGAAGTTATAATAATATTACATTTCTCCCTTTCTTTTTTCCCTTTAAACCCTCAAATGGCCTTTATTCACACACACACACACACACACACACACACACACACACTGTGCATGTGTTTAGTTCTAAATGCAACCTGCTTAGTCTATGTAATGATACTTTTATGAATGTTTTCAGAGATCACCATTTCAAATTAAATAACCAATCAGCGTGGTTTTCCCTGAAGAAGACTATTTATCCACTCTCAGCATTCCATAGTCATCTGCAATTCTTTGTGTAGCATTCTGTCGGTTGTTATACTTGGTCACCTCAAGATTAGCCAGTCATGTTGGTGAGATTTTTATGGCTGNCACACACACACACACACACACACACACACACACACACTGTGCATGTGTTTAGTTCTAAATGCAACCTGCTTAGTCTATGTAATGATACTTTTATGAATGTTTTCAGAGATCACCATTTCAAATTAAATAACCAATCAGCGTGGTTTTCCCTGAAGAAGACTATTTATCCACTCTCAGCATTCCATAGTCATCTGCAATTCTTTGTGTAGCATTCTGTCGGTTGTTATACTTGGTCACCTCAAGATTAGCCAGTCATGTTGGTGAGATTTTTATGGCTGTAGTTTCTGACACAGTGTCACAGCAAACAATGACACATCCTCTTGTGTAATGACCCTTAGCCTAAGGACAAAAGTTGTACTGTAGATATAACACTTGTGACTTTGTTCCATAACTCTACATTTTGATTGGCTGTGGGTTCTGTTTGTCACAGACATTTTCTAGATGGGGGCTGAGGACTGCTACACTTACCTCGGGATAGAAGAATAAGTGTTGTTTTAGTAAAGGAGTTAGTTTTGTATGCTCCAAAATCCATGACTGCTCTACCCTGGTGGTTGGCTATGTTCCAGCCCCATGCATGACTTTCCTATTGTTAAGAGTGTGTTAAGTCCATGTAGAAAGCTGTTGGCATACATGGCACTGCTGCATCCTTAGGGGTATCTCACATGCTGATAGTTGGGGTGTCTAGATCTTACAGCTTGGAGGACTGTTGCTTGCTTCACTCCATTAGATGGCAACTTCTGGTACCATGTAAAGATTGTCCTCAGAGGTGCATCTTTCAGCTAAGGGACCTCTATATCCCCTTTTGAAGGGCACAATGTCTTCAGCAATAGGCGCTCACCTTCCACCTTTAGGGAGCAATCAAGGTCAAAAGCAATAGCCTGTGTGTTTTGGGAGTCTGTTGGACAATCCTGAGCTTAAATCAGAAGACTTTTCATGCTTGGTGCTGGGAATTTTGTTAAGTGAGGTTTAGGGTAACTCTTGGAGGGAGTTTTATCAGATCAAGTGAGAAAATTTCATTGAAACTATAAATGTAAAACTATATAGAGACTTTTGTGTATTGTAGGGACTTTTAAGGTAAAAGTTAGCTTTATAACTCTATGACTTTTAGACATTCTTTTTGTTATTTTACCTTCCCCCTCCTTCTGCATTTCCCCTTTTACCTTCTTAATTAGAACCTTTCCCACTTCCTCATTCAGAATTCTGCACCCTACTATTCCTTTCTCTATTCTTTGCCTACCCCCTTCCCCCAAAACTGTCTAATTTTCCTTTCTCAGCTTCTGCATTTACTCCAATTTATGTATTCACAATAATCTAATTGATAGAACAATGAAAGCAAAAAATCAAATTTCATGAAAATCTTAAGATTGCCAAGATAGTCAATTTACCGTGCAAAGATAAAAAACATTCATTTTAGTGAATTTTGTAAAATGAGATGGAGTAGATATTGTATTCTATTAGAGACAGACACCTGTAAATCTAGATTAAAGTGGTTTCAGCAACAGCTGACAAATATGTCTAAATGTTTTCCTTTCAATCGTCACACTCAGCAGTTTGAAATGGTCCAGTTGAATATAGTCAAGTAAATCTGTTATTGATACCTAATTTTATCCTTTGGATTAATGACATTAAGTAAATGACAATACAAAATTTATGCAGAGGAGCTAACAGATGAGGAAAAGCAAGATCAGTTAATGATATGAAAATGAAATTAGCTCTACAAATGATAGAACTAACCAGGAAGACCATTTATGTATTAATATTAGATGTAGATCAAATATCATAATGATTGTACACTATGGTCAATCTGACAGGATTTATGGGTCTCCTGGGAGATTTAATTCTGGGCACATGTAATGGGGGCTTTCCAAAGAGGCATAGCTCCATCACATATGGCTGGGCACCCAATCTGAGTAAAGGATGGTAAAAGAGAAAGCATCTGACTGCCTTTCTCCCTCTCCTCCTCCTCTTTTTCTCTATTCCTTTCTCTCCCTTCTTCCCTTCCTCTCTCTCTTTCTCCCTCCCTCTGTCCCCCCTCTCCTCTTCCTTATAAGTCATTAAAAAAAGCTTTATTCTTCTACTGCCAAAACTGTGAATTATGCCCACTGCCATGCCTCTCACACCACGGTCATATTTGTCGCTTCAAATTATCGGTCAGAATTCTCAGTGCCCCAATTTTAATTGGGTTAATTAACATTTTAAAGTTTAGTTTCTTGAGTTCTTTATATATTTTGGAGATGAGAACTTTGTCTGTTGTGGAGTTGGTGAAGATCTTCTCGCAATCAATAGGTTGCCTTTTTGACTTAATGACAGTGTCCTTTGCTTTACAGAAGCTTCTCAGTTTTAGGAGGTCCCAT
>LOEQ01009987.1:62823-85861 GCA_001685075.1 Bramus lutescens | reverse complement strand
AAGAAGAGGCTAGATATAATGGGCCAGGCAGTGCTTAAATGAATACATTTGTGTATTGTTATTTCTGGGTATAAGCTAGCCATGCGGGAGCTGGGCAGGACGAAAAACAGGCCTGCTCCCTTATCATTACAAGTATTTTTGCATCAGTGATCATGAGAGTGATTGGTCTGAAATTCTTTCTTGGTTGAGTCATTATGTGGTTTCCATATCAGGGTGACTGTAGCCTCATAAAAAAAAGAGTTGGGCAAAGTTTCTTCAGTTTCTACTATGTGAAATAATTTGAGGAGTAGAGGTATTAGCTCTTCTTTACAATTCTGGTAGAATTCTGCACTGAAACCATCCTGCTCTGGCCTTTTTTTTGGGTGGGAGGCTTTTGATGATTGTTTTTACTTTCTTAGGGGATATGGTTCTATTTAAATTGTTCACCTGGTCTTGACTTAAATTTGGTATGTGGTACTTATCCAGAAAATTGCCCATTTCTTTTCCATTTACCAATTTTGTGGGGTACAGATTTCATCAGACAGAGGACTGATCTCCAAAATATATAAAGAACTCAAGAAATTAGACATCAAATAAACAATTAAAAATGGGTACAGATCTAAACAGAATTCTGAACAGAAGAATCTCAAATAGCTGAAAGACACTTAAGGAAATGTTTAACATCCTTTGGCATTAGGAAAATGCAAATCAAAACAACTCAGAGATACCATCTTACACCAGTCAGAATGGTTATGATCAAAAACACCAATGATAGCTTATGCTGGAGTGGATGCTGAGTAAGGGGAACACTTCTCCACTGCTGGTGTGAATGCAAACTTGTACAACCACACTGGAAAGCAGTATGGCAGTTTCTCAGAATATTGGTAATCAAGCAACCTCAGGACCCAGCAATATCACTCTTGTGTTCAATCATTCTACAAGGACATTTGTTCAACTATGTTTATAGAGCATTATTTGTAATAGCCAGAACCTGAAAACAACCTAAATGTCTCTCATCTGAAGAATGGATAAAGAAAATGTGACATATTTACACAATGGAGTACTACTCAGTGGTAAAAAACAGGGACATCTTGAAATTTACATGCAAATGGATGAAGCTAGAAAAAACCAACCAGAGTGAGGTAAGCCAGACCCAGAAAGGTGACATGTTATGTACCCACTCATAAGTGGATACTAGCTGTAAAGCAAAGGATAACAAGCCTATAGTCCATGACCCCAGTGAAGCTAAGTAATAAGATAAACCCTAAGAGAAATNATATATATATATATATCCCTTGGGAAGGGGAAATAGACAAAGTCTCCTGAGAATATTTATGAATAATGTTGCTATGAACAGAGTTGAGCAAATATCCTCGTGGTATTATGAATACTCCAGATTTCTTGCTAGCCCCATAATGGCTCCCTCAATCAAGATTTATCATTCCTTTTTTTCTCTGTTTCTGTCTTTCCCCATTCCACTATCCAGTTTCCTCAATTTTCCCTTCCCGCTCCCCTTTTCCACTCCTCCTCCCCTTCTGTCTTCCCCAACATCCCCATGCTCCCAATTTTCTCAGGGAGATCTGGGTTTACCCCTACTGCTTTTACTGACTTTTTGGAACACTCTCTTTGGAGGGATATCTTGCTCAGCCTAGATATATTGGGGAGACCCTTGGTCCTGCCTCAAAGCAATGTGCTAGAATTTTTGACTCCTTATGGAAAGTCTCCCCCTCTCCAAGGAGTGGATGGGGGTAGAATGGAAAGGGGAAGGTGAAGGAAGTGGTAGGAGGGGAGGGAGTGGGAATTTGGAATTGTATGTAAAATGAGAAGAGATAGTCTTTTTTTAAAAATAAATAAATTTAATAAATAAGTTTTATTTTTTAGAAAATGTGGGGGTCTATATAAGAACTAAGCAGAAATATCAGGGTTCCTATATGCTCCTGGAGCCTACACAGGTATTACTTCCCCAACAATCAACATCTTACAGAGTGATGCATTTGGTATAATAGAGGAGCATATATTGTCATAATATCCATGGCTCCCAGTTCATATTAGAGTTCTCAAAATGTTGAGTATTCTTTGGATCTGAACAACCTTCAATGATCTATTTCTACCTTAAGAGTATTCCACACTCCTGGCATCATTCTGTGCCCTGGCAATATTCTTCCTTCCCTTAGCCCTTATATACTAATTCTCTCAAAGAGTCATGCTTAAACTTTGTAAATGACACTTTATACAACCCATTCTTATATATAGTCTTCATATGCTGAGTTTAGTAATGTTTAGATTATTGTTAAACTGTATTATTTAGCTTAATATACAGTATAATATATATGTGTTTAAGGTACATGATATATATCCAATATATATATGCACAGTAAAATGATTACCACAGTTAAGCTAATTAACATATCCATTATCTCATAGTTTTAACTTTGTGAGATAGCAACACTGAGACTCAATCATCATCCTAGCAACCTCTCATATTTAATAAAATTACCAACTGTGGCCTCCATGAATCCATTAAGCTCTCAAATTAAACATACCTACCTCCTAATCAAATCTACACTTTATCATCACTTCCAATTTCTCTCCCTCCCCATTCTCAACAACCACCTTTCTGTTCCCCACTTTTTCAGGCTAGCTCTGTGAGATTCCCATAGACATAAGATCATGCTTACATTTTAACTTGTGCTTTGAAAAGGACAAAGTGACTTATTCTCTAATTGTATTCAGGATTAGTGTATCCCTCAAGCCATTTTCTCAGTGGTTGATTGAAGATGTGTATCTGCACACTTTAGTCTCAGAGATGCCAAAGTAATTTTGCAAAAATACAGGAGGAATAAAACAGTGAATTTGAATAAACAGTTCCAGAAACATCAGAAACGTGAAAATAGAAATTTGTTTATCTGTGCCATCAGATTTAAGATATTTTTAGATCTATGTCTACTTTGTACATGTGATAATTAGATAACAATCTTACCAACAGAAAATTGATGATCATGTTCTCTTAATGCCTGTAGAACTTATAATAATGTTAACTTTTCCTTTCAGATATGGTGGTTGTTTTCCAAAGCACAAACTGTACACTCAATCAGGTTTTTATTGTACATTTGTTATTTTTAACAGCTCATTTGAGATAAGTCTGAAATACATTAATTTGAGCTAATAGAATATATAGTTCTATGTCTTATTGTGCATATATAATTGTACAATAATCAGCTTAGGGTAATTTAAAAATTTCTAGCATCCCCCAAAGAAACACATCCATTAGCAGGTTCTACCCAACTCTTCAAACCAGTAGTTGCTCTCTTTGTGTAAACAGCTTCTACCTAATTAGTCACTCTAAATTTTTCCTTTCCAGACCTTTCATATAAATAGAGCAATAAAACACTAGATCTTCATGGTTAATGTCCCTGAGTATATTTTGGGAATCTATATTGTAGCATGTGTTAGTAATTTACCCCAATTTATTGTCGATATTACTTGAATGACTACATAAATTTCATTTTTCCATTGATCCCCTGATATGAGTTGTTTATACTTCTATGTATTATTATTACTAGCATAGCTTTGAAAAATCAAATGTAATTTTTGTATAACTATGCCTCCATATTATTACTTAGGATTTGATATAACCAATCATATTGATAGTCAATCATTAGGTAAGCTACTTTCAAATGTTTGCACAGTGGATGAACCATTTTAAATTTCCACTAAGGGCATGCACATTTTGATAATGTATGTGTTCTCCAAAGTGTTATCTAAACCTTTGTTTGAATGGTTATGTAGGGGAACATTATCATGATTTGAATATGCATTTTTCTACTCAATAATTGCAGCAGGTATTTGCTGTGTGTTCATAAGCCATCCATATACCTTTTATTCAGAAACATCTCTGAAACTGTCTTCCACTAGTGACTTGTAAGAGTTCTTTTACATTCTAGACAGAAATCCCCCATTGCACCATTCCTCTCAGGCTATGGGGTGTCTGTTCACTCTATTGATCAAGTTCTCTAAAGAAGAAAGTGCTTTACAGAATGGTCAACCTCCTGTTTTACTACTTATGCTGCTAGTGCTGTGTCTAAGAAATCACAGCGGAATGCCGATCACAAGGACCATCCCTACGTTTTATCCTGAATTCAAGAGTTTTAACTCACATTTAGATCACTGATGTACTTTGAATCATTCTCTCTGCATGTCATAAAGAAATCCAAATTCACTCTTCTGCATGTAGATACACAGCCCAAGTGCCCTGGTGCCATACCCCATGAATTAGAATGCCAATTAATACAATCACTTTATTTACACATCTGCTTTTATTGAATTGTTTTCTTCTCTTGACTTACTATTTTCTTTCTTCTATTTACTTTGAGTTAACTTTATTATTT
Organism: Bramus lutescens; assembly: GCA_001685075.1. Lineage (NCBI taxonomy): Eukaryota > Metazoa > Chordata > Mammalia > Rodentia > Cricetidae > Bramus > Bramus lutescens. The sequence goes on along the minus strand of LOEQ01009987.1, from coordinate 81,494 downwards.
ATTTTCTAATTTCTTAAAGAAGACTCATGGGTCATTGAATATCAATTTATCATAATATGTGTTTTATAGGTAAGATTTATTTTCATCATTTGATTTGAATAGCTTTGTACTTCCTTTGAGGGTTTTTAATACCTATTTTATATTTATTTACTTATCTGTGTGTGTACTTAAGTATATGAATAAGCATCTTGTGCATGCGGGTGCCTACAGAGAACAGAAAGGGGCACTGCATCTGACTGACACCAATGTCACAATATGAGTCAACTGATGTGGGTTCTGAAAAACAAACTCAAGTTCGCTGGAAAATCAGCATGTGCCCTTAACCAGTGACCCATCTCTCTAGCCATTCACCCACCCCCAGAGAGATTCTTTTTTCTCTCTCTCATATATTACATCCCGACCACAGTATTCTCTCCCTCCTCTCTTCCCAATCCTTCTCCCAGCTCTCACCTCATCTACTCCTCCTCCATTTTCCTTCAGAAAAGAGCAGGCCTCTCGTGGATTTCAACCAAACATTATACTTGAAGATGCAATACGACTAGGCACATCCCCTTATATTAAGGCTGTATGAAGAAACTAAGTTGGAATGAAAAGGGCCCCAAAGCAGTCAACAGAGTCTGAGACAGCTCCTCTCCCACTGTTAGGAGTCTCACAATAAGACCAAGGTACACAACAGTAACAAATATGAAAACTGTCGAGATCAGACTCATGCAGGCTCCATGATTGTCTGTTCAGTCTTGGTGAGCTTCTGTGGGCCCATGTTAGTTGATTCTCTGGGTTTTCCTGTGGTGTCTTTGTCCCATTTGGCTCCTACAAGCCTTCTTCCCCCTCTTCTGCAAGATTCTCCCTTTGCTGTATAGAAGTTTTCAGTTTTATGGGGTTCCATTTATTAACTGTCTATCTTCTGGGCCAAGCCTTTCAAGACTACTCCCCACTTCCTTCTCTATCAGATTTAGTATATCTGACTTTGTGTTGATGTATTTGATAAACTTGGACTTGAGTTTTGTGCAGAGTGATAGGTATATGTCTATTTATGTCCTTCTACATGCTGACATCCAGTTAGATCAGCATAATTTGTTGAAGATGCTTTCTTTTTTATTGTACCATTCTGAAGTCTTTATCAAAAATCAGGTGTCCATAGGTGTGTGAATTTACCTTGGGGTCTTTGATCAATTCCTTTGATTAATTTGTTTGTTTTTACACCCAAACCATATGGTTTTTATTACTCTAGCTGAGTAGTAGTGGTTGAAACCAGGAAAGGTGATGCCTCTGGGAGTTCTTTTACTGTATGGGGTTGTTCAAACTATCCTGGGATTTTTTTGTTTGTTTGTTTTTCCATATGAAGTTGATCATTGTTCCTTCAAGGTCTGTAGAGAATTGTGTTGGAATTTTGATGGGGATTGCATTGAATTTGTAGACTGCTTTTGGTAAAATGGTCATTTTTACTATGTTACTCTTACCAATCCAAGAGCATGAGAAAACTTCCCATCTTCTGATATTGTTTTGAACTTCTTTCTTGAAAGACTTAACATTCTTATTTTATATGTCTTTTACTTATTGATTAGATTTACCCAAAGGCATTTTATATTATTTATGGTTACTGTGAACAGTGTTGTTTCCATGATTTCTTTCTTAAGCAATTTGTATATAGGAGGGCTTCTATTTTTTGTTTTTGTTTTAATTAATCTTGTATCTAGTCAATAATGTTGAAGGTGTTTTTCATATGTAGGAGTTCCCTGGTAGAATTTTTGGGATTGTTCATATACACTATCATATTATTTACAAATAATGTTTTTTTCACTTCTTCCTTTTGAATTTTTATCTCCTTGGCCTCTTTTATTTGTCTTATTGTTTTAGTTGTAAACTCAGGTACTATGTTGAGTAGACATGGAGAGAGTGGACAGTCTTATCTTTTTTGTGATTTTTAGTGGAATTCTTTTGGGTTTTCCTCCACTTAATTTAATGTTGTCTAACAGCTTGCTATATATTACCTTTATTATGTTTAGTTTTGTCACTTGTATCCCTGATCTCTCCAAGAATTTAATTATGATGGGGGGTTGGATTAAGTCAAAGATGTTTTCAGCATCTAATGAGATAATTATGTGTTCTGTGTGTGTGTGTGTGTATGTGTGTTTATATAGTGGATTATACTGACAGATTTTCATATGTTGGACCATATTTGCACCTCTGGAATGAAGCCTACTTACTTATGGTGGATGATCATTTTTATGTGTTCTTGGATTCAGTTTTTAAATATTTTCCTGAATATTTTGGCATCAATGTTTATGGAGGAAACTGGTTTGTCATTCTTTTCCTTTTTTGAGTCTTTGTGTAGATTGGATATTCATGGTGACTGTGGACTTATTAAATGAATTTGACAATGTTGCTTCTGTTTCTATTTTGTGACATAATTTGAGGATTATTGGTATTAGCTCTTTTCTGAAAGTATGGTAGAATCCTGTGCTAAACCAAACTAGCCCTGGACCTAAATTTGTTGTGAGACTTTTAATTACTGATTCTGTTTTTCAAGGTGTTGTAGGTCTATTAGAACTGTTTATTTAATGTTGATTTAACTTTGGTAAGTGGTATCCATCAAAAAAAATTATCCATTCCTTTTATATTTTCCAGTTATGTGGAGTACAAGTTTAGATGGGTCTTCTGTGTATGCTTTACTTTCATTGGTCAAATAAAGAGACAGCCTTGGCCTTTTGATAGGTCAGCCCTTAGGTTGGTGGAGTAGACAGAACAGAATGCTGGGAGGAAGAAAGCAAAATGAGGCAGAAGCATGAAGCTCCGGCCCAAGATGGACGTGGGTTAGAATCTTCCTNATATAATGGGCCAGGCAGTGCTTAAATGAATACAATTTATATGTTGTTATTTTGGGGTATAAACTAGCTGTGCGGGAGCTGGGCTGAATGAAAAGCAGGCCTGCTCCCCCATCACTACAAAGCATGACCTAATGTTCTTTGGATTTCCTCAGTATATATTGTTATTTCCCCCCTTTAATTCCTAATTTTGTTAATTTGGATATTCTCTCTCTGCCTTGCAGTCATTTTGTATAAGGATTTTCCTGTCTTGTTGATTTTCTCCAAGAACCAACTTTTTGTTTCATTGATTCATTTTTTGTTCTCTATATTTCTTCTATTTTATTAATTTCAGCCCCCAGTCTATTTCCTACCATCTACTCCTCTTGGTTTGTTTGTTTATTTTTGTTCTAGAGTTTTCAGTTCTACTGTTAACTTGCTAGTATGAGATCTCTCTAATTTCTTTATGAAGGCACTTAATGCTATGAACTGTCCTCAGAACACTGCTTTCATTTTGCCCCATAAGTTTGAATATGTTGTGCATTCATTTTCATTGAATTCTAGGAAGTCCTTTATATCTTTATTTCTGCCTTAACCCAGTAGAGAATTGTTCAGTGTCCATGAGTTTGTAGGCTTTTTGTTGTTTCTGTTGTTGTTGAAATACAACTTTAATCATCCATGGCTATCTGATAGGATACATTTTCTAGTGTCTGTTGAGACTTGCTTTATAACTGAGTATGTGGTCAATTTCAGAGAAAGTTCCATGAAGTGCTAAGAAGAAGGTAAGTTCTTTTGTGTTTGGGTGAAATTTTCTGTAGATACCTGTAAGGACTACTTGAGCCCTGTTGCCTGATAGCTCCATTATTTCTGTTTAGTTTTTGCCTAGATATCCATTGGTGAGAGTGGGGTATTGAAGTCTCTCACTGTTGATATATGGGGTTCATTGTTTAAGTTTTAGTAATGTTTCATTTACAAATTTGTGTGTGCCCTTGCGTTTGTGGCATAGATGTTCAGAACTGAGATGTCATCTTGGTTAACTTTTCCTTTGATGAGCATGAAATTTCCTTTCCCATCTATTTTGATTAATTTAGGTTGGAAGTCTATTTTTTTAGATATTAGAATAGCTACACTGCTTCTTGAGTCTATTTGCTCTTTTTCCAACCTTTTACTCTGGGGTAATACCTATCTTTTATATTGAAGTGTGTTTCTGGGATGCAGCAGAAGGATGGATCCTGTTCTTACATCCATTTTGTTAGTCTGTGTGCTTTTATTGGAGAATTTAATCTATTGATACTTATGGATATTAACAATCAATGTTAATTCATGTTGTTTTATTGTTGTTGTTGTTGGTGGTGGTGGTTGTGTGTGTGTGTGTGTTTCCTTTCTTTTGGTGTGAGGCATTTTATTTTATTTTGATGGGTATAGTTTACCTGCTTGGTTTGGAGTTTTCCTTCTAGTATCTTCTGAAGGGCTGGGATTTTGGATAAGTATTGGTTAAATTTGGCTTTATCATGGAATATCTTATTTTCTTCATCTATGGTGATTAAAAATTTTGCTGGGTGTACTAGTCTGGCCTGGCATCTGTGGTCTCTTAAAGTTTGCATAACATTTGTCCAGTCCCTCTTGGATTTTAGTGTCTCTGTGAAAAGTTGGGTGTAAATTCTTCAGGTCTGCCTTTATACATTACTTGGCCTTTTTACCTTGCAGCTGTGTGTTTAGTGTTTTGATTATTATGTGGTGGAGGGACTTTCTTTTCTTCTCCAAACTATTTTGTGTTCAATAAGCTTCTTGTAGTTATAAAGACTTGTCGTTCTTAAGGTTAAGAAAATTTTCTTCTATGATTCTGTTGAAATGTTTTCTGGGCCTTTAAGCAGGAAATCTTCTTTTCCTATCATTCTTAGGTTTGATCTTTTAATAGTGTTTCAGATTGCCTGGATGTTTTGTATCAGAAATTTTTTTAACATTTTCTTTGATTGATATTATCAATTTCTTCTATGCCTGGGATTCTCACTTCTATCTCTTACATTCTGTTTGTGATGCCTACATCTGTACTTCCTGTTCACATACCTAGGTTTTCCATCTTTGGGATTCCCTCAGTTTTTGGTTTTTTTATTGCTTCTATTTATGTTTTCAGATCTTGAATAGTTTTATTCATTTCTTTCACTTTTTTTTGTTTTGTTCTTGGCTTTCTTTAAGGTGGTTATATATTTCCTCCCATTGTTTGCTTGTGGTTTTCCAGATTTCTTTAAGTGACTTATTCATTTCCTCTTTAAGGACCTCTACCATCTCATAAAGTTGGTTGGTTATAAGGTCAGTTTCTTGTTTTTTTTCAGTGGTGTCAAATTGTCCTAGATGTTATTGGTTGTGTTCTTACACTGGCATCCGGGTCTAGGAACCAATTTCTGAATTTTTCTTGTTGCTGTTGTTGGGTCAGAGTGTTGGTCATTGGTTTTTGTTTCTTCTTTGATCTTCTGGTCTTTGTAGTCTATATTTCTGGCAGTTGGTATGATCACTGATCCAGGGGAAAGTCTCTGTCAAAGTTGAGGACTGAACTTGTGACAGTTAGAGTGGGCTTTGGTCAAATAGGGGAATTCTGTTCTTCTGACTGGTGTGAAGTGTGCTTGAACAGTGGGTATCTGCCCATGTAGGGATGGGGTCACACCTCTGGGAGCTGGTGGTTTTGGGGTATCAGCAGCTAGTTTCTGAACCAAGGGAGTGGGAGGGTTTCAAGTACAGGTGGGGCTCTTACCTGTTCTGACTGGCCTGGCCTGCATCTGAACAGTGGATGTGATGTCCCACATTGAGATTTTTTTTTGGAAAAAATAAGTTAAAAATTCTGTTCTAAGCTTTCAATTTGGGTAAAATTGGTAACTATCATTTTAATATTGATTTATATCATTTGAAATTTATTAGAATTGTTTTATTCCTCACCAAATAATAATTCTGGTGTATGTTCCATGTATAATTTAAAAGACTATAAATATTTCAAATTTTAGGAATGTAGTACATATTCTTTCAATCATGTGTCTCTACTGCTTTAGTGTTTACTTCTTTAACAAGTTACAGAGAGATGCTATAAGTTCATTTTAATTAAGTTCTTAATACTTTGAAATATTGTTATTAGTTGCATAAAGCTTTATTTCCATTTTCTTGCACTTTGGATGGTTTATTGTTATTAAATGCTGTTTATTAAGACTTTTGCTTTTTTAAAACTTTGATACATCAGTTGAGTTTAGTATGATAACATTCAATCCCATATCAGCTTACCACTTTTGCATCATCTCTATATTCTGCTTCTTGGCGCCTAATTATCTCAAGAAGAAACATCCCCTTCCACTTTGTACTTGCACAACTATGCACAAACAAAAATTACAATATCTGAACAACTTCACAAAGTCCATGGATCTAGAATTCAGTCATTTTGGTTCCTAGTGCTGCTCTTATGATCCATAAAAATGTATTTAGAATTCCGAATCTACCACTAACTAATAACGTCATTAAGTGAAGCGCTGTGACTCTAAGCACATCATAATTGTCTTGTATTTAAGCTTATGGTGCATTAATTTTCTCCACAATGCATTCTCACCTCACCAATATAGTTCTGGGGCATATACAGAACAATAATTAAAACTCACATTCCAACGGATTAGTTTGTTTCTGTCCATCTGAGATTAGACTTCTTCAAATTGTTTTCCAGTTACTCTGTGAAGGGTTATGTTGACAGTGATCCACTTATTATATCTGTTTGGATGGGGATACAATTTCTTCAACTGAGGACCACTACTCCAAGATTATTAGCTTCAGTACCGGGAACTCTTCTCTTTTCTTGTTTATCATTTCTTTGTTTATTTGGAACTTTATGACTCACAAGAAGAGCTCATCTTTTAACAATCACTAAAATAGATGACTAAGAGAAAATTCATTTCAGATAACAAATTATAACAGTCATATTGTTCCAACATGAAGATCCAGTCTTCATAAAGCCTGTTTCCCATTAAATAGATTTTTTCATTTTTTATTTAACATTTTTTAATTCTACATACTAACCCCAGTTCGCCTTCCCTCCCCTTCTTCTGCCTCCCACCACCTGCCCCCATCCCACTCCCCATCCAGTCCTCAGAGGAGGTAAGGCCTCCCTTGGGAAGTCAACAAAGTCTGGAATACAAACTTGAGGTTGGACCAAGTTGCCCACCCTCCGTATAATGGCAGGGCAGGGCATCTCGTATTCCGGAATAGGCTCCGAAAAGCCAGTTCATTCACCCTGATAAGTCCTGATCCCATTGCCAGCCCCCCTACTGCCTTCACACAAGAATCAAGTCACATTACAGTCTCCCACACTCAGAAGGCTTAGTTAGGTCCCATGCAGGATCCCCAGCTGTCATGAGCTCCCACTAGTTGGAGTCAACTGTCTCTGCGATTTTCCCAATCAAGATCTTGACTCCCCATTCTCATATGGTCCCTTCCTCCCTCTCTTCCACTCAGCTCCAGGAGCACAGCCCAGTGCTTGGCTGTGGATCACTCCATCTGCTTCCATCAATTCCTGGGTGTAGGTTCTGTGATGACAATAAGGTTAGTCTTGAATCTGATTGTAGGGGAAGGCCAGTTCAGGACCCTCTCCGCTACTGCTAGCAGCCTCAGCTGGAACATTTTACTGGCAACACTGCTGAGGAGTTGGTAGCATTTCCTGGTACCTGAAAGGGAAGAACTATTTTCCTCAGTCTCATTACATCATCCATTGCTAATCAGCAGCAGAGCTAGAAAGAGCTGTACTGAGCTGAGTGGACCTCTGGGTTTCTCCACAGGACACTATTGTGATATTGTTTTCCCATTTGTAGATGGAGAAGCACAGAAGAATACATTTCAAGCGCATTTCCCAATTACTAAGTCAGATCGTAAACTACTTCTAATCATAGTGGCCAGCCTTTTAAAACCAGTCATTGAATCTTTGTAAAATGCAAGTGAAATCCCCCTGCTTCAGCTGTACTAAACCATATGACTTAAATTGCTCACTTCAGTGACTGTCTAGGAGATTTATTTTTACTTTAATGCTTCTAAAACTCTTAATCTAATCCTGTTTCTATGTATTCGTTAGACATGATAAAAATGACATTAAGTATCACAATAACATTTATGTCTAGAAAAGTAATTATCATAAATATTAACCACTTATACACATCTCTGTGCTACTGATTAATATCGATAATAATAACACACATGGACTTCTCCAGAAAGCTATAGTGATCTGAGTGTGTGACCATGAGGAAAAGGTAGCTATAAGGGTACTGGCATAAGGTCTAAAAAGTGAAAAAACAGTTTTATTTTCTCAAAACACTTAGTAAATAAATTAAATTATGTATCTTCTACTTTTGATGCATTATCAAAATTATTAGGAAAGGAAGAGAGCAATCTGCAGAATTTCACAGTTATTAAAGATATTGGCAGGGTTTTAGCAGGCATGCCTTCCTACGCCCTTTCTCTTTACCACACCTAGGGGCCTAAAATAAGCTTGTTTCCCACATGCTCTGTTTCAGTGTCAGACGTAGAATTAACTCGGATGCTGACTTAAACGTACAGCTTCTGTCCCTCTTTCTTCTTGATAGACTGTATAGTGTCTCTTTTTTTCCCGCAAACAAAGGAGTGAAATATAAACACCATTGCAACCCAGTTGTTTTTTTTTAATGTAATAGGACTGCAAATGTTTGTTGCCTTGTTTTGTTTTGTTTATCAGAATGATTGAAAATGAAGACAAGATTTTCAGTTGTTACACCTGCTCATTTGAGGACCTAGACGGGATGATGAAATTGTATTTCGCTGTGTTCCCTTTCCTATAATCGCTTCAGAAAAGCTTGAAATAAGGCTGCCAGGGGTGTGTGCAGTCAGCTGAAAGACGTCGTTCCTCCATAATTGTTCTGTTCCATCGAAATACCTCAATTGCTTTAACTTTATTTAGTCATTTTTCTTGGTAGAACAACATACCTCACACCCTATTATTCCTCTTTTATTATTATTGCTCAATGGAAAAATCACCCAGAGCATGTGTATGCAGGGTGGAAGCAATAAATAATATGTTGAGTCTAACTATAAATTGAGCTAGATGATGGAGAACAATTTTTTTTCTTTTTTTTTAAGTTCTGGAGAGATTTTAATTCAACATTTCTGGTTTTGCCACGGGAGATTTAGTAACATAGAAAATGACTTAACTTTTTCATTTTGATTTTAAATTTTTATTCATTTTACTTACCAATCATAGTTCCCCTCTCTCCCCTCTTCCTTTTCTGCCACACTATGCCCCCAACCCAATCCTCATCCAGTCCTCTGAAAGGGTGAGGCCCCCATGGGGAGTCAACAAAGACTAGCATATTAAGTTGAGGCAGGACCAAGCCACTCTGCCTTCCTCCCCTGCCCATATCAAGGCAATCAAGGCATCCCTCCATAGGGAACAGGCTCCAAAAATCCAGCTCATGCACCAGGGACAGATCTTGGTCTTCAACTAGTCTCCTACAGCTCAGCCTGGTTCTTGCTTATGGATCTCCGCATCTGTTTCCATCAGTTACTGGATGAAGGTTCTTTGATAACAGTTAGGGTCTTCTCCAATCCGATTACAGGGGAAGGCAAACTCAGGGACCCCCTGCACTATTGCTAGGTGTCTTAGCTGGGGTCATCTTTGTGGGTTCCTGAAAATTTCTATAGCTCCAGGTTTCTCCCTAACACCATAATGGCTTCCTCTATCAAAGAATCACTTTCACTGCTCTCCCACTATGTCCTTCTCCCAACTTGTCCCTCCCATTCCCTAATGTTCTCATCTTCCATCCCCTCCCCTCTCCCACCCTTCTTACCCCCAGTTTACGCAGGGGATCTTATCTATTTCCTCTTCCCAGGGCAATACATGCCTCCCTCTTTGGGTCTTCCTTGTTGCATAGCTTATCTGGAGCTGTGGACTGTAGCCTGGTTGTCATTTGCTTTGCATCTATTATCCACTTATGAGTGAGTGCGTACTGTGTTTGTCTTTCTGGTCTGAGTTACCCGATTTGGGATTATTTTTCTAGTCTCAATCATTTACCTATAAATTTCATAAGGTCATTGTTTTTTGCAGCTGAGTAATACTCCATTTTGTAAATGTACCACATTTTCTTTATCCATTCTTCAATTAAGGGACATCTAGGTTGTTTCCAGGTTCTGGCTGTTACAAAGAATGCTGCTATGGACATAGTTGAGCAAGTGTCTTTGTGGTATGATTGAGCATCCTAGCATCCTTTGGGTATATGCACATGAGTGGTGATGCTGGCTCTTGAGGTAGATTGATTTCCAATTTTTAGAGAAATCACCATACTGATTTCCAAATGACTGTACCAGTTTGCATTCCCACCAGCAATGCAGAAGTGTTCCCTTTACCCCACATCCTTTCCTGCATAAGCTGTCATCAGTATTTTTGTTTTGTTTTGTTTTGATCTTAGACGTTCTGTCTGGTGTAAGATGGTATCTCAGAGTTGTTTTGATTTGCATTTCCCTGATGGCTAAGGATGTTGAGCAATTCTTTAAATGTCTTTCAACTATGTGAGATTCTTCTGTTGAGAATTCTCTGTTTAGATCAGTACCCCATTGTTTAATTGGATTATTTGGTGTTCTAATGTCTAGTTCATTGAGTTCTTGACATGCTTTGGAGATCAGTCCTCTGTCACATGTGGGGTTGGTGAAGATTTTTTCCCATTCTGTAGGTCGCTGGAAAACAACTTAATTTTTCATAACATTAGCTAATTTTATTCTCATCTCAATTACATGTATCATGGAAAAGAGATATTATACTAGATAAATAAGAGATGCTAGAAAATTGAGGAATATTATTCATGGTTGTACAACCATAAGCAAAACTTACCTTTGAAATCATAGCCCTAACTTTGTACATTGTAAATACAAATTTGTTCTGCAATCCTACAAGGCTATAGCTATGCTATACCTCAAATGAAGTTATTGCCATTTTAGCAGCCATTCCCTATATCAGACAGCATGTGCCTCTCTTATAATTTTATTAATTGGCTCCAATGTCTTCATTTTGTTCTTTCATCACAGTAATTTATTTTATGTCTCAGCTATCATTTCTTTCCTGGACATCACTTGAAAGCTTTGTTAACAAAACTTTAATGGAACCCAGTGCCCTCAACCAGAAATGACTCGGGACTGATGTGTGTGAGTGAAGGCCTTCACAGTAAAGTACAGTAGTCACTCACCATGAATTGTCTTAAGCAATTCAAGCCTGCAATATCAGAGAATTAAACAGAAGAAAAAAATGGAATTTCTGGTGTATTTGTTACTTTTCTCATAGTTCTGACAGAAACACCCGACAAAAGCAATTTAAAGAAGGAAGGATTTTTATTTTCATTTATTTAATTTTTGCTCACAGTTCAAGGGATATAATTCACTCTTGTCAGTGAATATATGGTCACATTCTACCCACAGTTAGAAAGGTAAGAATGACCCAGCTAAGAAGCCTTAGAGTTCATCCCCAGTAATCCACTTCTAGTAAGGTTTCACAACCTTCCAAGATGGTTACAACTGTTTGGGACCAAGTGCCTAAACTCATCAGCCTATGGGTAAGTCTTTCCACTCAACCCACAGTGCTGTTAGTTCCTCTGCACCATTTCTATGTTTTGCAATGTGCTTCTGGAACATTTTCTTTCCTCTAGCAACTGTTATTTGGCAGCTTGACTCCAGATTAGTAATTGACAAATAGACCTACCTTGCACATTAGATTTGGCAATTTCTTTGAACAAGGACCTAGAAAATCCCGCTGTATCTAAGGGAGAGAAATTTAACTAGGAGATATCAGATTTATTCTCTTTATCAGCCAGAGTCCAATGTAGATAACAAATGACACTAGTAAGCCAGGTAAGCAAGAATTCATCCATTAGAAGGTTAGAAGCTTTTGGTTGAGCCTTTTTGATAGAGTCCCAAAATTATACCAACTTACCCAGAAAAAGAAACACTCATACCACTCCAGAGATCCAGCTCAGAACAAGACACCTCCCCACACCTATCACAGTTGCTCTGGATGTCTACCAGATAAGACAGCAGGTGCTCCAGCATGGCTGTGGGCATCCTGCCAGCTTTAAAACCGTGACTGCTAACAGAAACTTCCACACAAGTTATGAATTGTAAGAAAAAATGCAACTGCTAGGGTTTAATTTGCATCTGGATCCCTAGCTAGGGAGCTTTGCAGAGAATTTTTTTTTTTAGCTCTCTGAATGTGGAAGAAGGGAGGGCTGGAATTAGAATGGGCTTAGTAGGGTTTCCAAAACCAGATGTTGTGTTTCTCTCTCAAGAGCTTCAAATCCCATTTCTGCTCCCAGTGACCCTCTGTTTTTCAAGTAGAATTCATTGTTGCAATCAGTATATCATGATTACATTCAAATTTTGGATTGTATATTTAATTTGTGTTATAGTTCATACAATAAAATATGAATGTTTTTATATTTTAATTTATATTTATTATATTTATATTTATTATATTATATTTATTAATTATATTTATATCCTTAGATGCCTATGAAAACCTTAACATTTAAGAGACATTTGTCTGATTATTTTTGTGTTTCCTTTAAATAGTAAGGAAGAAAGCAAAGTGCTATACAAATCCCATTCCAGAACTGCTCACATCTGTTGAATTCAGACTTAGTGGCTTCAATTAAACTGTTCAGAAGTAGAATTTACCCCTCAAATCTTGACATTTCTATATTGCTCTAGGCTATACACAATGATTTGTAGAAACGAAGGCCAAAACTGGCCTGCCCAGATACAATCTATTTGCTCCTTGGAAATTAGTTTAAGCAATATGTGAAGCCAGGCAGGGCCAAGCTATTAACCTGTCTGTTGAAAGGGGGGAAGATATATCACTTGTGTACACTGGGGCCTCCAATGCAATTGTTTTCCTAATTAATTTACACATGCACATGGTTGTTTACATTCTCTTAAGTAAGGATGTGTGAGTAGAAATGGGAATTTACAATGTGCAATTGAATTGCCAAAGCAGTCCTGGGAGAACTAATGTCTAGGCATGAGAAGTTTGCTTTTCCTTCCTTTATGTTTCTATACATGTGAGGTACTCCATCACCTTTATCTTTTTATACTGGGTCTTTATGCAACTGCGGAGAGATCCAGGAAAGACCCCCACTGTGATGATGAAAGGGAAATGAGGAGGTCTGGCAGTGTCCTGACATATGCAAAGATTCTTGCTCTGTGGGTGATTAAAATTGACATATGAAAAATGCATGTCACAGAAAAATGTACAGTGACCAATATGATACTACCACAGCATGGTGTCTGTAATTGGTTCTGTGAGATGACAGTTAATTACTTTCAATTGGGTTTATATTATTAACTACCATGGGTCCTTCTGTTTCTCTGCCTCTGCTACAGAACAAAATGGGGGAATTACATCCCTAAACTTAAACCATTTCTGTAAATCCTGTCCTTTCATCAAGTCATTGTGAAGATGAGATGATGTTTCAGAGATTGTTTTGAATCTTTCTTAGTGAAGCGTTTGGGAGCTTCATTGCATATAAGCAGAGTGAGGGAATAAGCACTTGAATCATCCCAGCTAATTGTCTGTAGCTTTGATAGTTAATTCCTCTTCTTCTCCCAAGCATGGAGGAGGTCTGGCTGTCATAGCCATTGTCTTCTTGATATAGGGGCTGGCTTAACTGTTCAGCCCATTTCTCTACTGATCGCACAACCATCCTGGAACTATTTGCTCATTCAAAGAGAATGGCCCTAACAGTCAAGGGTGCTTTGGTGCATGGTACAAGAGGCTCTCCACTCTTAGGCTACAGCTTACAGGTTATCTTTCACTTCCACTTAAAAAGCAGAGACTACATATGAGTCATAGGAATTTCAGAGTAAGTTATCCCCCAAAATAGCTTGAACCTCCAGCACTTTTCAAAATCATTTCCTCTGCTAAATTTATACACATATTAAAATGGGAGAAAAGAATCCAGTGTTAGGGGTCGAGGGAGAAATTAAAATCATGTTTTATTACCAACAAATGATCACTTTACCAACCAAAACCTTTTTTCCTCCTAAATTATTTCTGAAGCTTAAGCATATATGTACATAAAACATAAGCGCATTGGTTAGTTTTTATTGTCATCTTATGAGGACTTAAAATCAGTTTGGAAGAGAGAACTAAATGTAATACCTTTTCCCTGTAAATATTTTATTCCCTACTTAGCTGCATTATATTCATGATATATATATGATGTCCATAATGACTGATACCCTTGGTTTCCCTGACAAATGAAGGAAGGAAGATCATGTCAAAGGGATCACTGTGAGACATAAAAACAATTGAATGTCAAGACTTCATTAGTTGTCAAGCTTTATTTCCTTCTTCCTGTAGCATTAAGATTGCATCTGTAAAGTTAAGAACAATGATTTGAAAGGGTTAGTAGATTAAAAATTCAGCACATAGGGGCTGGCACTGTGGCTCAGTGAGGAAAAGTGTATGCCACCCTGGCATGATAACCTGAGTTCAATCCCAGGACCATGATGGAAGAAGAGAACTAAAACTGACTCCTGAAAGCTATCCTCTGACCTTCACACACCTACTGTGACTGCGGACTGTGGCCCACATATGCCCATACTCACATATGCACATGACACACACACGAAACAATAATAATAAATTTTAGTTTGGTTTGTGCAATAGAAAATTATTGAGACTTCAAGAAGGAAATGATATGAGAGAGGACACTATGTTAAGAGTAGTAAACCAGTCGCAGAATGGCAATTGTTGTCCTATTGTATTTATATAGGGCATCTATAATAGTTATTCTCGTGGGAGCAAAGACACATTTGTGATTACTAGTGGAATAGGGGGAAAGAAAATTGGAGCTGCTAAGAAATGACCAGTATTGATATATCAATCCATTCTGTTGGTGTGGGGGACATGCCTATGTAAACACCTGTTTGTACACCAGAGTTCAGGTTTGGGTATCATTACTCGTAAGAATTCTTCCTTGTTGCCTGATACAGTGCCTCTCGCTGAAACTAGAGGTCTCCAATTAGGGCAGTGGGCATCAGAAATGTTTCTGTTTCACCTCCCCAACTGAGATTATAAACTTGCTCTGCCACATCAGATATTATATTTGGGCTTGGGAAGCCAACTGAGTCTTCATGCTTGAGCAAGCAAGAACTTTATCCACTGAGCCATAACCCTTGTACTACTGTCAAGAGTCTTAACTTAACTGGACATTATGATGCTTATTAGAATTATCAAAATTGCACTCTACGTACTAATTTAGTTTAACTTGATGATTTGCTTCCATGTTTCTTTTGTTTTTCCTTCTTTTCAAATTGTTGTTTGGTTTTATTTTTCTTCTTCATATTATTTTGAAATTGGAAAAAGAGGTTTACCTAAAGGGATTCTGTCCTTACAAGAAATTCTGAGGTGCTGTTTTTCCTAATGACTCTGGCCTGGTTTCATTTCTTTTCTCACTTTCTACTGCTAATTCGTGGAAATAATTTAAAATATTTTATCTCTTACTATGTTGATTGTGGCTTTATTAAATTTAAAAAACAAAATGTAATTTCCTCCAAGGCTTGACAGGAATTGCTCTTCTTTTCAGAAACCTTCTCCATGTTACTTTCTTGTGGTGCGCTTCAACTGTTTCTTTCTTCATGCCCCTTTGCCAGCCAACAGTTACATTCTGACAGTGTTAATTATGGAGTGGAGAACAGGGATGGAAAATGGTCAACTTTGTCAATCATCTAAAACTGATTTCACGACCATGAGTTGTTAGTTCTTTGAAGCAATAGTAATGGTTTCTATGTAGTGATCGCCTGGATTTGGTTGCTGTATCACTAGAAAGACAACCACTTTCTTAAGTTCCAAACATCATGGTATGTATCTGTAGGCATGAAAATCAACTTTCATCATGTGTTGAGAAAAAGTGTCTGAGATAAACAACTTAAGATGAGGATTGGCTTATAACTTTCAGTCTAAGATTGTCGCAGCCACTGGAAAGCATTTTCCAGGTCCCGTTAAAGCAGGACTTGAAGCTGGCAGAATCACACGACAGAGGCTGTGCCCTTCACAGCAGCAGGCTAGCAGCGAGGATCTTGCACATGTTCATAACAAATGTAATCTCTCAAGCCCATTAAATGACTGCTTTGTAAGTAGATTTAATCCATTGATGAGGTCAGAGCATTTGTGATTCAATCACCCTCTAAAGCACTCAACTTTGAACACTGATGTGCTACAGACCAAGCCGTGAATTCAGGAAATTTTAGGGAACAGCCAAGATCCATATCAACCCTTTTGCCTGTCATTAAGCTGAATCAGAGGGAGGCATTTAGAGCAGTTAAGCATGAGTGAAGATTAATATTTAACTACATGCTACCTGCTTGCTCTACTGTTTAACTCTCAGCCACTATATCATCATGTTGGGTTAGCTGTGAAATGTCTCATATAAAGTTTCCAGCAAAATAACTGAAGTTATAAATGTTTTTCTAACCCAAAGTGTAAATGTAAGTTAATATGGACATTGGAGTTGTAAGTTATTCTGGAAATATGAAGATGTGTGAAATATGAAGAGCATTCCTGTTACTTCTCCTAATTTTACTAGGCTAACATAACAGTTTTTTAATAGGTGTGAGTACAAGGGGCCTGAAACTAAACAGAATGAAGTGACACTATTTGACTATTTGTGCTGTGCGCATGGTGGGCTTTCCTGTGTATCTGAAAGGGAGGAAAAGAGTGGTCCTATGGTCTACAGGTGGCAACAGGGCTTTGGCGGATCCCACAATGACAGATTGCAGCGCTAGAGATCCCTTATCAGTTCATGAAGAATTGTTCATGAAATAGTCACAGATTCTGCCCCATGTTCAATAGCATCTACAGCTCCACACCCAAACCTGGTTAGATTCCTACATTGAATACACTTCTTGTCAGTGTGACAAGATTCCTGACAGTAGAGTTGGGAAGGAAAGCTTTCTGGGGCTCAGATTTCAGATCACAATCCATCAAAGGCAAACAGGGCATGGGAGCAGGGGCACATGACTCAGCCTGTTCACGTGGTGACTGATCAGCTCTCACTGGCACTTGGAGCAGATATGACCTTTAAGGCCTATGTCCTGTGACTCATTTCTGCTAGTCTAACCAAGTGTTACAAGGGGTCAACAGACTCCAAAAAGCAGCATCACTTGGAGACCAACTCTTGGAGACCGCAACACTAGGGTGTGCGGAATATTTCCAAGTCAGTTCATGACCGTTGGCAAAAACCTGACAAGAGATCTCTAGCGCTACAATCTCTCATAGTGGGGTTTATCATGCCTTGTACATTTCTGCAGTGACATATGCATGTTGCAGAGTAGAAGGAATTGTAGGGACAGATATGTTTAAAAGGAAAGCCAAGGAGGACTGGGTCTTCTTTAAATAAATGCATCCTGGAATCCAACACACAGAGAGCTGTTTACAAAAGGCAGTGTAAACCATGTCTCTATGGCTTCTTTAAAAATAAAGACGATCATCGTTTGTTTCTAAGAACTTCCACGTTAAGGACATGGTTTAAAAAGGGAATAAATGCCACATGTCCCTGAAAAGTCACCATTTTATTAATTTTTTTTCTATCAACACCCTCTGATTGCTTCACAAAACTTCTTGCCTGTCTGAAACCAGTGGCCAATGAAGACGTGCAGGGAATTGCAGGAAATCCACTCTATGTTCTGTTTTACTAAGGAACTCGTGCTGTGGCAATGGGCCCGCAGATGGTTGTGTGCTATGGAGACAGGACTGTTAGGGATTCCTGAGCCAACCCATCATCCACTCCTCCTTTATTCAGAAAGAGGCAGACTTTCCATGGGTATCAACAAAGTATGGCATATCAAGATATAGTAAGACTAAGCTCCTCCTCTTTTATTAACTTTGGGCAAGGCAATCTAGTATGAGGAGTAGGTTCCCAATAGCCAGTCAAAGCATTAGGGACAGGTCTGTTCCTATCTTTGGGAGTCCCACAAGAAGACCAAGCTACATAACTGTCACATTTATATGGAGGGCTTAGATGGGTCTCATGGAGGCTCCCTGTCTGCTGGTTCAGACTCCATGAGCCCATATGAGGTCATGTTTGTTAAATCTGTGGGTCTTTTGTGATGTCCTTGGCCCTTCTGGTTCCTTTATTCCTTCCTCTCTCTTCAGTCAGATTCCCCGAGTTCGGCCTAATGTAAGTCTGTGGGTCTTTGCATCTGTTTCCATCAGTTATTAGAGGAAAGCATCCTGATGGCAATTGGGGTAGTCACCAATCTGATCAAAGGAAAAGGCCAGGTAGGTAGGCTACATATCCTCTACAGTTAGGAGTCTTAGCTGGGATCTTTGTAGATTCATGTGTTGTTTCTACCCCAAAATGCCTACCTCCAACCTGACCACAAAATGTCCTCCTTCCAGCTATCTCTTTCAGTACTCTCCTCCTCCATCCACCTCTCAACATAAGTCCTCAAGTTTACATCCTCACCCTCCCCCAGTCCACCCAGGAGCTCTCTTCTATTTCCCCTTCCCAGGGAGATCCATGCAGCACCCCTTTGAACTCTCCTTGTTGCCTAGCCTTTCTGGGTCTGGGGATTAGCATGGTTATCCTTTACAGCTAATATCCACTTTTGATATTTGAGTGAATACATACGATGTCTGTCTTTCTGGGTCTGGCATACCTCACTTGGGGTGTTTATGGTTTTTTTTTTATCATTTCATCCATTTGTCTTCACATTTTTCAAGTGCCATTGTTTTTATTTATTTATTTATTTATTTATTTATTTTTATTTTTCCACTCAAAAATTTACACTTCCTCCCCTCCTCCCAATTCCCTCCCCTTCCCTGCTTGAGAGAGG
>LOEQ01009987.1:51350-62367 GCA_001685075.1 Bramus lutescens | reverse complement strand
TTGCATTCCCACCAGGAATGGATGAGTGTTCCCCTTACTCCACATCCTCTCTAGTATAGGTTATCATTGGTGTTTTTGTTTGTAGCCATTTTGAAAGGTGTAAGATGGTATCTCAAAGTTGTTTTGATTTGCATTTCCCCAATTGCTAATGAAATTGAACGTGACCTAAAATATCTTTTGACCATTTGAACTTCTTCTGTTGAGAATTCTCTCATAAAATAAAGGTCACCATGGATACCAGGAAGGTTAATAGGAGGTATATGGATAATGTGTAGGCATTTCTCAACAATGAAGGTATTTTTGGCCCCTGTAGAGGTTAGGCAGCCTCTGTGTGTGTGAGTGTGTGAGCGTGTGTGTTGGTGAGGTTGAGAGGACTTGCAAAGCAGATTCTCGGTTCAGATCCCAGCTCACCTATGAGGAGCTCTGGTAGTCTGTGCAGTTTTCATACTACTCCTGAGAGCCAACCTTCCCTCACATGGAGATGTAACGGGAGGCATATCTCACAGGACCACTGCTAGAATTGAATAAATACATGCCTCTTAAAATTCAGCCTGATGCAGAAGGAACGTCCATGAAATACTTATATAAATTAACCCTCAGATAAGTTAGTAATAAAATTAATTCCTAAGAGGACCATTAAGGTTACTCTGACAATATCCAGTGAAGAAGGGAAAAAGAGTGGAGATACAGAGTTTTGTTGAACTATATGCAATTTTAAAAACCACATTATGCTATCATTTTATCCAGCTGATATGGTCTAAGCTTTTTTTGTATCAGTGTAATTCATGTTAGCAATTGGCCTAAAAATTCACATAAGACTGTGAGAAAATAATCTCTTGCTTATCGATCAGCCTTCAATCTTATTCACCTTTTTCAACCAATTTTTCAGTGCTTTCTCAGCAGTTTCAATGTAATTAAAAACATCTTAATTTTACAGTTATTGCCCAAGCTCCAGACACTTTTTAGAAGTACTGTTTTATTGCTCGTTTAATTTAAATGAGGTACTCTGAGTGCGATATGGTAGCTGTGATATCCTCATTTATGGCCACCTCGAGAGAAAATATTCACTGGTTTGTTCTTCGTAAATCCATGTGAGCATCTCCTGAGCATCTTTCTTGGAATTACAGTGACTGTTTGTCAGCCACAGACTGGGAAATACAGGAAGTCAGAATCTTTGAAAAGGGGGTAAGATGCTTTACTCCCATGTGGTTCACTTCCTTCCCCCCACATTTTCTGAATTGATTATTAAATGGTTAGCTGCCAAAATTGTTCTAGGAAGAAAGCATAATGACGCTTGAGTCCATTTCTTAAAATATCTCAATTCTTTGTAGGCACTGCTTAAATTTAGCCTTGAACATATGGAAATCCTTGTAAACGTACATTTGCCTAAAGATGTGGAGACCTTTGAAGAAGATTCATACTGTAAAGACTGAAAAAAAATTGCGGAAACCATCACCTTAGCAGTGTGTCTGATCTGGGCCTAACACACCAAGGTTGTGATCCCAGGACCTCCGTGGGATGTCTGTGTGGATGGGATCCCAGGTCCCCTGTGGGAGGAATGTCTGGATGAAATCCGAGGCCCACCGTGGGAGGGCTGTAAGAATGTGATCCCAGGTCCCCTGTGGGATGGCTGTGCGGATGGGATCCCAGGCTGGCTGTGAGATGAATGTGTGGATGGATCCCTAGGCCCCTTGTGGGAAGGCAGCATGGATAGGATCCCAGACCTGCCGTAGAATGGCTGTGTAGAATAACAAGCATCCCTGTTCACGAGGTCTCTAAAGCAAGGCTAGCAATACATATGAAGGCTCTTTTCGTGGATTTAAAGAAATTATGTGGGTAGAGTACCCATGGCAAGGCTTAAATCATAACAGACACTTAGCCATCATTTCTTTCTTTTTTATTTTATGTGGTGATCTTCTTCATCCACAAGAGTCTTTCAAAACTGCATTGTTCCAGTTATAAATAAAGTCATGTTTTATTTATAAATAATACATGCATCTGTTTTTCTTGAGTATTTGAATGGATACTGCATTGTATGGATGTGTTATGATGAAAATAAATTACTAAACTTATTTAAGGTAAAATGTAAATTATCATTTTCTTACTAATTTGTCATTGCTAGTTTACCTTGACAAATAAGCCAAAGACATTTCCTGTTCTTATAAATATGTGTGGTGTGTGTCAAGTTAGCAATTCTTTCTGCCTTAATTTTGAAAATGATGGTATTTTAACATAAATACACTTATTCTTACTTCAAACATCAATAAAAAGATCTTCAGTTTGTGCAGATTGTCTACATGACTAATAGTGAATTTGTGAATAATGCATTTCTAAAAAGATATTCTATTGGTTTATGTCATTATGAATTCTAAGACAATTTAATTTTGTATAATAAGGAGAGCCTATTACAACAGGATTTTAGATATAAGAAGGCAGCACAGAAAATAAACATTTGCATCGAGTCACACATGTTTTCACACAAACAAACCCTGTGGCTTCAAATTTTGAATCTGTAGCAATTTCTATTTCATAATAAAACTAGTTATCCTACAGAAGATGCAGATATATATATATATATATATATGTGTGTGTGTGTGTGTGTGTGTGTGTGTGTAGTTATGCTAAAATATATGGTCAACTATGTTACGTATTGGCCTCAAGGATACAATTTTCCCAACAAATTTAGTTAGCATTATTTTTGATGGAAGTTCTTAATATTCAGAATATTCCATATAAAAATTAAATAAAGGAAATATCGTGTTCATTTGTAAGTGGGTATAATTTAATTTTAGTTTCTCTGTCTTAGTGTAGTTATAAACAACCACAGGAAAGTTTGAAGAACTCATCCACTTAGTTTTGTTGTTAGTAAAATACCTTCTTCGGGAACTTGATTACTAACACAGTTTACAGACAATTCTTATCTGCATGTGTCCAACAAGAATAACAAAGTAGCAGGGCAGAAATGCAAACATCAACATACAAAGAAAAGTCTGTGTATAGATTGCACCATGTTCTATCTTCTTTACTTACTGCCAGTCACTCTGATATGAGTCCCAACTCTTCAACCTTTCCCCATTCTTTATTCTAGTCCTATCTGCAGCAGACTAGATGACATATGCACTGGGGAGCGCCGTCTGCTTTCCCCTCAGTCTTCCTGTCCACGAGCTGCTCTCTTCTGGAAACTTCCTCGGTGCCACACCTGGATACGTTTAATGAGATACCTAGGTATCTCATGACCCAGTCACGCTGAGGCATAAAATCAATGATCACAAAGAATTAACACAATGTTGCAGAGATAAAACAGAAATTTCTCTCCAGATATGGTAGGTAGAAAGCATTATGAACTTCCAATATTATCCTAGCTGATTCTTGCTTGTGGGGTCTTTTCCTAAGGCTTCATTATTGCCTAGAAGTAGGTTATTCTTACCTTTCCTCCAAATGAATATTTTCAGGCAAGTGTCATGAATTTGATACAGCTACCTCCCTCCTGAACATTCTCTATCTGGTTTCCTTAAATTTGGAAATACTTAGGAACATTAGCAAATTTAACTTTGAGGACATCTCTAGAATTGCAGGTTTGGTAAAAGCAAAAACCTTAGAACTGGAACCTATCTGAAGTATGAATGACAACATAATTTTGTCAAGATAATAAGGTTGATGAAATTAAACAAAAATATATCCTAAGAGATTGAGAACATCACAAAAAGTTCTAGAGCTGACAAGATGAGACACCCATCTTGTCTGTGTGCCCTGGGTCTTTTATATTGCCAAACAGTACTCAAAGGTTTTCAATAAGCTCACAAGTCACTGCAGGGAAAGTTATTTGAGTTAACACAGATTTAGAAAAACAATAAGCAAGTTATTAAGAAGCTATGGTCTGTGAATGGTTTTCATTTGAAAGTAGTGTCAAGTGCATAGTCCTAGAAATCACCACAGCAATGTGGGAAACATAATCTACCCATGACTAAGCTATGTAACTTGCATGAATCACAATGCCCTTCTCTTCCTGAGCTGACCCAAAATACGTAGTCTATAGTGCTTGTGTGAAGAGTGATTCTTGCCAGCACTCCACCACACTGAGAGCTGGACAAAGTCGCGTTGTTTCGAAAGTTCACTTAGGTTCTCTGCAATGGAGGAAGATGACTTCAAAATGAGTTCTGAACTATGAGTGAAATTACTATTCAATTGATTCCCCTGTCATGTTGACATTCTCCTAAAATGTTAGAAGGTATCAGAGAAATTTATTTAAAACATGAACATTTATATATACTTATAGAAAATTAAAAACCAATGTTTCACTAAATAGTGTTTAAATACAACAATTTTTAATGTTCTAGGAAGAAAACTTTGATTTTCATTTTTACTTCTCATATTCTTTTATGCCACTGTGGAACTATTTGTCATTTAAGTAAAATCTAAAGACTTTCAGGCATCAGTTAGCCAGAGAAAAATCTAGTAATCTGAGGGACAGAATGGGAGAAATAAATTCTCCCTTTTGCTTCAGTCCAGGAGAAGCAGCACATGTGTTTGCTTGAGGATAAAATTCGTTTCGGTAAATTATAAAAGACACTGTAAGGCAAACAAACAAACAAACTAACAAACAACAACACCAAGTGAAACTTCAAAATACTATGAAGTATTGTGAAATTTATTTGTTATTAAGAATTTTTGACATTACTGGTGGGTTATAGATTAATGTTTTTAAAGATCTGAAAGGATCATGAAGTGGAGAAATTTGAATAATTATACAATGAACTCTCACCATCTTCCTCCCTTTGGTCTTTACTATTTTGCAAAATTTTATTCCTCTCAGATTGTCTTACAGATTAGAGAGTCTAAACATACAAAAGACGTCAGTCTTAAAGCTGCCTTTGAAAGACTGATGGCTGACTGAGTGACCTTGATATCAGTGTTTCTATAGTTACAGCTTGGTTGTCAGATTCTCAGACCAGAGCTGAGTCTTACATTAACATAATTTCTGTGAGTTTATGAAAACTATAACATTGTTTCTGTTTTGTCCATATTCACACATCAAGATTATCCTTAACATTTAAAAAGATTTGAAATATTTTAATTGAACTAAAAGTTGATTAGATATATGTCAAATAGGTGCATATACTTGTATATGTGTTTGTGTATAATCAGATATACATATACAAAAACATGGTGTATACTACATATATAGTATTTACATAATACATGTATGTACTACATATGCATCGTACATACATAATATTCTTAGAAGACATCATGCATTTTCTGTAAGGACTTTTTAATACAAATTGTGACCCTTTCCCCTGGCTTTTTCACTCACTGGAGTTCATAAGAGGTGAGCTGAACTCCATTTTAACATTTCAGTGCTTATGAAAAAGTTATCTTACCAAAGAGATAGGCAGAAATGAAAATTCGGATTAGAATACTATTTTGAAATAAATAGAAAATGTGACTTTTATAGATGTTATTATCCAATGCAAATGTCACAGCAGAGTGACTGGGATGGTGAGGTCTCATCGCCATCTTTCTTGAACCTATTACTTTATAAATGTGAGCGCTGGTCAAAGCTTTTCTTACTGTCAGAGGCAGGGTACTTTGCATATGCTATAGCAGTGCTTCTCAACCTGTGGGTCACGACCCCTTTGGGGTCAAATGACCCTTTCACAGGGGTCCTCTAAGACCATCAGAAAACACAGATATTTGCATTACAATTCATAGCAGTAGCAAAAATGCAATTATAAAGTAACAGTGAAAAGCCTAATTTTATGATTGTGGGGGTCACCACAACATAAGGAACTGTATTAGAGGGTCACACATTACGAAGGCTAAGAATCACTGCTTTAGAGCTACACAAATCATTACATGATATTCCCAAAGAATGTTCATTAGCAGTTTAACTATTGGATTAACTATCTCAAAGCAGTTAAAATCCTTAAGGCGCATGCTATTGTCAATTGCAAGACAGGATTAGACAAATGTTAGGGGGATCCTGGACTGAGGAACAGGAATGTTACTGCAGAGAGGTAGCCATGGAGGAAAGAGGAAGGAGAGGGGAGAGAGTTTGGTATGTGTAGGATGAGACCACAGGAGGGTACCAGTTTGGAAACCAAGCTCTAGCACATGGATGAGACAGTCTAGTCTGATCCCCCACTAAGCAACACAGCTTATTTCCTTCCAGCTGTGAGAATGGATGTCACACACATTTTCATGCATTCCTCCTCTCACCACTCAGTTTATGAGTATCAGGTCTTATTTGTCATTTGCTTTTTATCAGTGCTATTTTTAACGCTGAAGATATACTTTTCTTGTTTCAAACATATATATTAACAAAGTGTTTACATGGATACTCAATTGAAATTTTATTTCAGCACAAGCATTTCAATTCTGGCTGCAGAACATGCATGCATCCAACTGGGTCAGTCAAGCTGGGGCTGCACTGCCAACTGTGGACTTGAAAAGGAAATACTTATCTAGGGAAAGCAGGGAGTTACCATGGAGAAGGGATGGTTCAGACCGTGTGTGATTAGTTAGATGGATGCTTGATTTATGTAGACAGGGCAAGCCTGAGTTTGGGTGAGCCTTAGGTTCTGCTGCAACTACACATTAGCCAGTTGGAAAGAAACTAATGTCACTTAGTATAGGTGAACATCATTTTCTTCCTCTCAAAAAAAGTTCATGTGCCAGAGAACAGTAAAACCTGCAGATCGCAGTGTAGGGAATGTGTGCCAGAGAGAAGGAAGAGAGGACAAGGAAAGGGTCCAACATTTACTGTGATTTCCAAGAGTGACTAAAGCCAGTCCTCTGTCATTCTGCAGCAAAAGGTTTCAAAGATACTGGTAGAAAAACATTAAACATCAAACAATTTTAAAGAGGAAACAATGAATAAGTTTGAAACTCAATACTGCAGCGAAGTCTTAGAGGTAAGACCCAAACAGTCTTGAAAACTGGTCTCTGAATTCACTGCTGAGAAGTCAGTTTTAGTTAAACTTCCACTACTTGTTCTGTGTTTTTCCGTTTAGTTGAAAAAAGTTTATATGCAAATGCTCTAATTTCTTCTCTAAATTGAAACAGAAGTGTTGCCATGAATTCATTACAAACCCTTTATTAATAGTATTGAGATAGCTAAGTCTTATTTATTAAATAAATCTGTCCAACTTTATTTAAGACAAACACTACAATGAAGCACCTAGATCACATCTAGTTTGCTGGGCATAAGATATCTGTGAATCTTGAATCACCTAATTAGTATAATTTTATAGAAGGGACGATGAAAGGGATGAAAAGGGTGTGAGGTCATTGTTCCAAAGCCTAGAAAGTGGTCATGCTGGGAAGGTAAAGGAACATGAGGGATATATTCCTTTCTTCACTCGGAGCAAAGGCTGCCGCACAGGCTGCTCTCTGGGGACTGCTAGACACCAGCAGGCACCCAGCACACGGGCCACACACAGGCAGAAATGGGCACATATTTGAACTGGCACACAGGTCACGTGGAAATAACCAATTAAGCCTAGAGACAGGCAAGCTGGTGATGGCAAAGGCTAAGGCCTCTCACCTCAAGGTCATATTTGTACAAAATTCACACCAAATTGACATTCTGCCAGGAATAGTTAACATCATACATCACTGTTTATTTTGGAGTTCTCCAGACATTCAGTGTCAACTACTTTGTGCTGACTCAGCTCCATCATCCCAGGTGTCTACCATTAGTCTTCTTGGCCTATGTTGAATATCTTTGTCACCCTCAAGAACAAGACAGAGGCCTCTACCCTTGAAAATCTCTATGTCTGTGTGGACATTCTGTCCACTTATCCACACCACTGAAAAGCCTTGCTTTACCACACAGTGTCAGTCATTGTGTGCTGAGACAAGGGAGCTGATGGTTGAGTTTTTAATGGGACAATGTATTCCAATATCTTCAAGCCTGCGCTGTTTACAATACAAAGAAACTTCACACATGTGTTTATCTGCCACCTGTTGGCATGACAGAGTACATGAGACTGAGCAACCACATTTGTAAAAAATAGGTGCTGGGATTATAGTCAGATCAATGACTATCTTAAATGTCACCATAGAATCCTCATCCAACTACTGATGGAAACAGAGGCAGAAACCTACAGTGGAGCCCTGGGATGAGTTTCCAAAGCCCAGTTGAAGAGTGGGAGGAGTGAGAATATGAACAAAGAGGTCAAAACCATAATGGGTGCTCCCACTGAAACAGCTTACCTAAGCTAATGAGGGCTCACCAACTATCGCCAGACAGATCAGGAACCAGCATAGGACCAAACTAGACCCTCTGAATGTGGGTGACAGTTGTATGGCTGGGGCAGACTGCAGGGCCACTAGCAATGGCACCAGAAATTATCCCTATTGCTTGTACTGGCTTTCTTGGAGCCCATTCCCTATAGATAGATCCCTTGCTCATCCTAGATATAGTAGGGAGAGCCTTGGGCCTTCCCCAAAGCAATGTGCCTAACCCTCTCTGAGGAGTGGATGGAGGTGGGGTGGAGGGAAAGTTGGAGGGAATGGGAGGAGGGGATAGAGTGGGAACTTGGATTGGTATGTAAAATGAAAAAAGATAGTATTTTTCCTTTTTAAAAAAGAAAAGAAAAAGAAACACGCACACACACATGCACACACACACACACACACACACACACACAAGGCTAACTTAGGCCACAGTGCTGAAGCAGAAATGCATCCACTTCTGGGGTCGACCTTATGCTTCTTCATGACATGAGTGTGATGTCACGGACAGAGAAAATGAAAACATAAAGGATAATAGCGGCTGTGTGACAGCAGCCCACTTTGCAGTAGCTGTGACAGTACACCTTCCTTGAAGGTGTGCATTCACGGGCCCAAACAGCTTCACACTAGGCCCTACCTGTTCCCACTGCTGCACTGAAGACGTGGGCTTATGTTCCACAGGAAGTTGGAGGAGAAAAATCTAGTCACCCCATAACTGAGCCCACCTTATTGCAGAGCCGACCATTGTGACACATTTACTGTCATTTAGGAAAATCTAATTGAAACTGAATAGGCAACAAGTATTCTGTTCATTCTGGCACCACAGTTGCACAGTAAGAAAAGGAAAATCTAAGATCTGGCATCAAGAATATTATTGTTAATACTGGTTTTCAGTATCATTATTCTTGAGTATAATATTCTTTGCATTTAAATACTTCCGAAACTGTTTATTATTTATTAGTTATAAATTTACTGAATATTTATAAGTGTGAATATATTCATGTGATATTTGTAGAACTGCATGAATTCATTGTGAAGTTGGAGCATTATCTTAGGAAAAATAAAGGGATTCTGAAAGAGTCCTAAGAATAAATAATTCCTCCAGTTCAATCTCAGAGCTGGGATCATTGCCCTTTCCATTAGGATTATGTTTTCTTTATGTGTCCTTTAGTTGAAAACAGATTTTTAATACAATAATTCTTATTATTGTTTCTCCTTTCTCAACTTCTCCTCTCATCTGGATGTACTCCCTTTTCCATCTACTTAGAAAACACCAGACACCTAAGGAATAAAAGTTCAAAAATTTAGTAAAATAAAAACAAACAAGTCAGAATAAAATGAAACAGACAAAGAACCAAAGAACCAAAGCAAAGGCGTGAGAAACACATACAAATGCAGAGACCTGTTCATCAGCACAGAGGAATCCAGCGAAAACACGTAATAGACCTGTAAAGGAAAAGAAAGGAAGAAATTGAAAGAAAAAGAGAATCCTCTGGCAGAGCATTATGAGACAGAGCACCCCCAAGATTGCGCTCAGACCATTCTCTGTTAGCGGTCTACTGCTGGATGCAGCCCACCCACGAGAGTTTAGTGTCGTTTGTTTTCCAGTGAGACTCCACTGGAGAAAATTAACTTTCCCTTTAAAAATGGTTATCAACTGTAGCAAGCTTCTAGGCTAGGGATGGAGCCGTGTGTTCTGAGTTCAGAAGAACCCCTCTGGTGCAGACCCCTGTAGGCCCTGTGCATGGTGCCATTTCCTGTGAATTCATACGTATTTCTTGCGTGTGGTGTTTATAAGGCCATGTGTTCTGGCTGTCCTCCACCCCCACGGCTCTTACACTCTTTCTGCCTCCTCTTCCAGGGGACTTCCTAAGCCCTGTGGAAAGGAATTTGATGAAGTCATCCCATTTTCGGCTGCATATTGTCCAGTTGTGTAGGTCTCAGTAGTTGTTCCCAACTATGGCAGAGCAAAGCACTGATTTATGAAAATAGCAGAAGGTCCTTGGAAGTCATTTTATTGCTACCTTTTCTTAGCATGACAAGTAGCATTTGTTTCTCCCCAAGGTCTATCTAGTCTCAGGTTCTTGGCTACCTAAACATTGTCATGTATGGGTTCCATCTAATATAATGGGCCTTAAATCAAATCATATCTTCATTAGTTACTCCCACAAGCTTTGTATTGCAACAGTGTTTCTTCCGGTCAAGTAACATCTGCAGATAAAACAGTTTGTAGCAGAATTGATATTTGCCTTCCTCCCTTGGTAAAATGCAGAGTATATTTCTGGACCATGAACATTATTAGCCTATAGGGGTGAAGGCACTGTGTAGGCACCAGCTGGATGTCTGTGTGTTCAATGAGTTGTATAGGTACGATTATCAGCAATGAGGCTTTATTGTCAGTTTTTAGAGAAAAACCCATAACCTTGGCAATAGTCTGGCTCGTGTGAGGATTGCAAAGGGGCTCCTTTTTCCAACAACTCAATTAAAGAGATCATGTCTGAAAGGCAAGAAGCCATGCCTTAAGACCACTACCCCAGCACCAGCTGTCACTCATTTTGTTGATCCTAGTCATTTTTACAGATGTGAGGTAAAATTTCAAAGTAGTTTTAATTTGCATTTTCCTGATGACTGAGGATGGTGAACAATTAAGTGTTTCGCAGCCATTTGAGTTTCCTCTACTGAGAATTCTGTTTAAATCAGTACTCAATTATTTTATATTTATTTATATTTTTTATTAAAATTTCCACCTCCTCCCCTCCTCCCATTTCCCTCCCATCCC
>LOEQ01009987.1:27068-39242 GCA_001685075.1 Bramus lutescens | reverse complement strand
GCTTGGCCCATTAGCTCTAGCTTCTTATTGGCTAACTCTTACATATTAATTTAACACATCTCCATTAATCTGTGCATCACCATAATGTCATGGCCTACCAGCAAAGTTTTAGTACATATATGTCCAGGGATGGCTCCATAGCATCTCTCTTTGACTCTTCCCTTCTTTATCCCAGTATTCAGTTTAGTTTTCCCCACCTAGTTCTGTTATTCCCTGCCATAGGCTCAAAGCAGTTCTTTATTCATTAACCAATAAAAGCAACACATAGAGAGAAGGACCTACCACACCAGATATATTATATTTTCTTAATAAAACAAAAGCCATAATTTACTTGGAAATCTTGTAGCTGCCCAGGGAAAACATTTTTGGGAGCTGGCGCATATAGCCTTTAGTCTCTGAATGCTAGCTCTATGGTGTTTCCTAATGGTATACTTTCAATATTCCCAAGACAATACATTTATAGATTTTCTTTGTCTAAAAAGCAGAAAATTTAGGATTTTATTGGAAAAGTAAAAGAGAAATTTAGAGTATTGTGGGGACATTTTTATGGAATGAAAAAGCTATTTTTTAAAGCAACGAAACAGTTGAGTTATGTTCTCTATCCAGTTGCCAAGTGACATGGTGAGGGGATTAAAGGGCCCCTTGATAGAAAGAAAAACATGGAAGCTACACATAGGCTTCTATGAGTGCCTGTCACAGACATGAGCAATTTTAATGTCTACATTCTTCCCCATGAGAATTCCAGTTCAGAGCACAGAATCATCTACAAGATTTAAGAGGAAAATAATTGATTTAAAAGACACCTTGAACTTCTGAGTTATTGTCTGTTTTTTGGCTGATGTGAGAGCTGGTCTCACTCCCTGGAGTTTATAGAGACTAACAGCAT
Source organism: Bramus lutescens (assembly GCA_001685075.1). Taxonomy (NCBI): domain Eukaryota; kingdom Metazoa; phylum Chordata; class Mammalia; order Rodentia; family Cricetidae; genus Bramus; species Bramus lutescens. The sequence goes on along the minus strand of LOEQ01009987.1, from coordinate 38,356 downwards.
ATTCTCTCAACCTCTTTCCCTGATGGAATATCTAGGATGGTATTTTCATTTAAAAGGGCTCCAACTTCATCTAGTGATGATTCTTGATGTGTGGTAGAGTCTGAGATTTCTCTTTGAAAAAAGTCAGCACAAAATGTAACTCACAAGGTAATTCTATTTTCTCAAATCTGTATACTGCACAAAATTTCTTTGCCTCTTGCTTAAATGAAGTCAAACATATTTCTTCATAGAAAATAGGTTGACTTGTGTTTATATATCTTTATAGTCAGGAGAATTCCCTGGGCATGAGAATATAGAGAGTATGTTACAGAACCTTGTATGATCTTGAATGACTGTTAATTTTTATTTCTGATATTATTGGAGAAGAGACTCCTAAGGATTACAGGTTGTGAGTTCTTATAAAATAGCATAGAAAAGGAAAACATTTTTAAAGAAAACACATGTGGCAAGTAAATGAGAAAAATACTGCTTTCCAATGAATAATAATACATAATTAAAATTAGAATACAAATAAGGTAAACTCAGTTATGATAGTTGCGTTTCCTAGTTTAATTCTTCATTAAAAACAGATGATGGTTGTTATGTTATTTTTAAGGTCTGAAAAGATTTTACAGGAATGTAATTATTCCATGCCCTTTTCCACGATGGTTCCTGTGCTTTGGTGGCTCTATGTGATCTAGATGTCCACCTATGTCTAGGCATTCTGCAGTCTCTTATTCTCTACACCTTGACCTAATTGAAGTTGTGGGTCTCTGTCCATCAAAACGTACTGGAAAGAAGTGTTTGTCTGACCTTGGTTGTGAGATGCCCTAACCCATTCGTATAAGATAAGACGTTAGGAGTCAGTTTAATACTATGTCCATGTAGCAGAGTCATTGTAATGGGTTCTTACATTGGATAGCCACCCTATCTACAAGTTCTCAGCCCCAACAATGATGGCTGGTATGGGTTTCATCTTGAAGAGTGGGACTTCAATCCAATCATAAAGTTGCCTTCAATTTAAATTTAAGTAGCCGTATACAACTAGTCATTTCCATGTTTTATGGTAAGGTTTTAGAAAAGGCAATAATATCTCCCTGAGAGTACTATTTTTCATAAAATGTTATATGGACCAACATTTATACAGTACTGCCTGTGTACTGGAAGGATGCAGCATCTATCAGCAACTTTTACTGCATTCCCCACGGGGGTCAATACACACCCATGGCTGCCGCTCTTAGGGGGGTTGCTGACTCTTTGTGTAACTGTTTGAAAAGATTCTTCCCTTCCCATTTTTTCTACCATGTTTCTCCCTTTCTTCTCTTTTTCTTGCTTCTTATTGTCTTATGTTCATTTTTAATTTCCAATTTTCTTTCTTATTTTTACAATGAGAAAAGCCACTCAACCGTTAACCCCATTTTCCAAAGTGGTCTATCCCAAACAGCTGGGGATGAGCTTGTTTGGTTGCACATGAGCATTGAGTGGAGAGAGAGGAACATCCCCTAAAAACTTATAACTATAAACCACATCTCATGCATGACACCCATAGCAAAACTACTTCAAAATATGAATCAAATTTAAAGTGGTGTTGTGCCAGTAATGAGCCATTCTCGGTTGACTATGACTGTTCTAGTAAAGTTATAGCCTGGGAAACTCAAACCACAGAAATCCACTTATTTACATTTGGTCTGAAGCTAAATAGTTCAAGCCCCACACACATTGTGAGTGGCTTCTGGTGGGAACTCTCCTGCTAGTTTGCAATCATTTGGCTTCTTGCAATGTCTTTCTTCAGATGGGTTTTCCTTTGTGCAGAGAGCGAGGGAAACCTTTCCCTTTTCTTCTCCTTAGGGATCTACCCTTATGACTTCGCATAAGCTTTATTATCTCCCTGTGTCCTTTCTCCAAATCCACTGTGACCAAGGATTAGGATTTCAGCATACAAATTATCAGAGAGATGCAATTTAGTGTGCTCTCAAATGTAAGTACACAAGACCTACAGAGGTTGAAGGCAGACAGGGCCACAGCAGTGAGAGGGAGGAGTGGACACATAGCCACTGCTGGCTAAGAACTTATCAGCAACTGATTCCCACTGGCAAAGGGAAAACCAATTTTCTCCAATGGAGTGTTACTGGATAGGCCTCATGGGCAGAAGAGGCTGAACAACACAAAAATAACTCTGTGAGGTTTTATTTGGGGAGACCGGTATTCTTGTTTTGTTATTTATTCTTATTATTTTGATGTTTTATGTTTCAAAGGGATTTTTGGTTCACTTTGAAGTTTATTGCTTGTCTTATTTTCATTTTGTTTATGTTTTATGAGGTTTTTTGAGAGAGAGATAGAGAGAACAGAGAACGAATAGGTGGGAAGGTGAGGAGGAGGGTCTAGGAGAAGTTGGAGGAAAGGGAAAACATAGTCAATACACACTATATAAAAACATAAGTTAAAGAGATAATAGTAGACAGAAAACAAAAGGATGAAGTACTCATGGCAAGTGCAACCCCAATGCTGGTCCCCAGTCAAGCCCGAAACAAACTCACATGACTTCAGCGATGACAGAGCAATTGAACTTAGTGACAAAAAATTGCTGTTTAAGATAAAATGGACTACAGCTGATAAAAGTTCCCATTTCCTAAAAGAGCATGATCACAACAGCCATACATATCTTAAATAACTCAAACTTGACAGGCTAACACAAAATAATTGATATCTCCAGCCACAGAGGAAAATGTTCAACACATTTCTATCAGGAAATGACAGGACAGAGATAACTGGGTTACGAATGCCAATGCCCAAGGCAACTTGATGTGAGCAATTCAGTAAGACAGCATTTTTGCACAAGTAAAATGTAGAAAATATCATAAAATGTCTTGCACTCATCCACAAAAATACAGATTTATTCAGCAAATTATGAGATTCTATTGGAAACACTGATAAGCCCAAATATATAGGATGTAAAAACAATTTTATAAACTGATATTTTCATGGATTTTATTTATAGATATAATTCAGTCCCTTTCAACAGATTATCCTGAGAGTTGATTAAAATGAGTCTGAAATTTATAGGGAAAAAGAATAGTTGAGACAGGTTGAGAGGAAATGAAGAAGAGGCAGTATTTAAAATAAAATGATAGACTATTCTAGTTATTATTTTAATGTTAAAACTACCTTTTTACAATTTTTAATTTCTAAATTTATTTAGCATATTTTATGTAAATGTGCTCTTTATCACAATGAATTATTTTTGAAATTCTTAAATTTCTCTGAAAGGTACAGAGACACCACAACGTTCACTGAGTGAAACCCGGTGGCAAAGGTCAGGGGGAATTTTGCTCTTTCCCTCAAGTTTTCCAAATACACACATGTGTATTATACCTCTGTATAAATGTAGTTTTTGAGACAGGGTCTCACTGTGTAGACAGGGTCTCACAGGACTCATCTCTTAAACCATCAAGTTCTAAGAGCTGAGGTAGTTCGTAGTTACAGGTATAAATTTCTAACTGATTTTTAAAAATAAAATGCATTTTCCTGAGTGCGGTAACACACACCTTTTGTCCTCACACTCTGGAAGCAGGGGTAGGCAGAGATCTGTGGTTTCCTGGTCAGCTTAGTCTACACAGTAAATTCCAGGTCAGTCAGAGCTACATAGTGAGACCCTGTCTCAAAAACTACATTTAAACAGAGGTATAATACACATGTGTGCATTTGGAAAACTTGAGGGAAAGAGCAAAATTCCCCCTGACCTTTGCCACCGGGTTTCACTCTGTGAACATTGTGGTATCTCTGTACTTTTCATAGATGCACTGTGGGTCTATTTCACACATTTGCTTGTAAGTCTTATAGAATCATTGTCCTGTTGTGCATCCAATTGATGTTCTACTACCTTCTATTTGTTGTTACTAATTATTATAAAATATATTGGAACCCCTGCAAAACCACTAGGATTTTCTTATGAAGAGATACAGTGGGAATAGATTATAGTTACTCTAGTAATTCCTTCAGAAAAAAAATGAGTACTTTCAGAAATAAAACTTAGAAATTCATCAAAGAGGGATTATGTTAAAAAGAAAACACACAATATGTACTATGTATTTTTAGTAAATTCACCAGAACAGAGAAGAATAAGAATCATATCTTTTTTTAAAGAGATATATTATGATCTTATTACAGATGTGTTTTGCCTGCTTGTGTGTGTGTGCACCACATGTGTGTTTGGTGCCTGAGGTGTCGGGAAAAGGCAGAGAATCTCCTCAAACTGTAATTAGGGATGGTTATGAGCCACCTTGAAAAAGTGGGAAGGGAATACAAGCTCTCTCAAAGAGCGTCAAGCGCTGTTAACCACAGAATCATCTCTGCAGACCTAAGGAAAAACAAGTCTTATTACTGGTATTAACCTGAAGCACAGGAGTTTTCAGCCGACATGCAATATAGAGTTGGAGAGACAGCTAGGGCAAAAGAGCACACAGTGCTCCTACCGAACACACGATTCAGGCTCACAACCACATGTAACTCCATCCTGAGGGGTACCTGAAACTTATCACCTCTGTGTCACTTGTCCTCATGTGTAATTGGCGGACTGCATTGTCTGCTAAGTGTACATATATGCATATGCATATTTAAAAATAATGATAGTAAATCTCTAAAAGTAAAATGCAGTCCAAAGGATTTTCCTTATGCACTTATCTCTATTTGCGCCACTTTTCATAAATGCTGCATTTATTTTAACAAGTGATGGAAATGGGAGCACCAGCCAGCTCAGCAGTAGCCTGTCACCACAATCTGAACGATCTTCCAAGACGGATGAGCTCCTGAAGAAGCCTCCAAGGGACAAAACTTGCGCATTGAGAAAGTCTCCCCTTGGGTCCACATCTTTTCAGTCAGTTCGCAGGAGAGAATTATAAGCCTTGAAGTAGCTCTAGACTCCAGCAAGTGGTTTTAAAATTCCACCAATGTCAGTACCTCCTGAGACTTTTCTACCGCTGTTTTCAGTAGGTGAAGTATGTTTCTGTCACTGCCTAACTGGAGAGAAAAGTAGGGTGATATTCCGGTTGCCATGGCAACTCACCTCTCCAGGTTGAAGTGACATCACTGCCAATTTATTTCTCCTTTGCATTTATGGATGATGTTGTATTGTGGCTTAATTGAACAAAATATGCTGGGTGTACATAGGAAAAGAGGAGAGGTACCATTTGCAAAGCCTCTGCTGCATGGAAAACTGAAAGCTTCCATGCCCCGCTGCATTCTGTCAGCCCTCTGAGGACTGTTAGGAAGGAGGTCTCTTTCTTATGGAAAAGACTTTTGTACTGCTTATGATAAAATAAACTAAAAATCAAGGCCTATGAGAGCTTGGAGAATTTAAATCTCAGGCCAATCTTTTGTTCAAGGCCCCATGTGTAGTCCTGCAGGCTTTATCGCCTCCCTGGGTTTCTAATCTAAGGCTCCCTTAAATCTGAAGAGCACTACATGTATAGCAGTGCATATAAAAGGACGTGTATTTTTTTTAAGTGTTTTGGTTCTTAATGTTTAATTGTAATTACCACAGATAGGAAATTGTGTCTGAATCAGGAGCGACTGATTATGTTTTACTCTTCAGCTAAAATAGTTATTCAAATACTTTAATTGCATCCAGGGTACTTTAGAAGATGATGCCAATTAAGTAGTTAGGATTTAGCTATAGATCTGATGGGGATTCAGTTATGTTGCTATGAAAGAATTACATCGATATTTTAATACCAGTTTACAGATAGAGGCTGAAATATGCATTGCAAATATTGGGTTTGTAAAGACAGCATGTATTTGTTGAAGAGATGTTTGTATCGCTACCTTATGTTTCTAGGTGCAACCCCACTGGAAAGAACAAGTCAGAGCTACACTTCCAAGCCACTCAATCAAATTTCATTAGCCACTACACTTCTTTATACACTACAAATTTTCAGACAACATACCTGGATCATATTTTACCCTCCCCAACTCCTCACAGGGTCCCTCCACCTCCAAACTCGCCCGAGTTCATCTCTCATAAAAAAATTTATAAAGCAAAAGTGAAAAACAAAAATATGACAAAATTGTCAAAATTTTAAAAATGAAACCAAAAGACAAAAAATCCTCAATTTAGACTCTAAATATTACGTCAAATAAAGACTTAGATATTATTTTCTCTTATATTTTAGTAAGAGAAATTTTCTCCCATTAAAGATCATGATGATTAGTATATAAAGAAAAGGCTTTGTGATAGACATTCTGAGCTAATTAAACAGTTTTATAATGATAATGTCTTTAATTAAGGCACTGGCATCAACTGCAGGGAAATCAGTGGAAAATCTTTTCAACGAACCTGAGCAACACAGTGAATTGTAATACTGATACCTTATTGTCATTGCTACAGTTAGTTATTTTCATGCTGATTCCCAGCAAGAAAGGGCCTCAGAAACAGTCATTATTCACAGAGGTTGAGGAACATTGTCATGGGGAAGCAAAGAATTTTCTGGTACCTGCAAACACATAAGAGGAATATGAAACTTTTATAGACTAGAGAAATGTAGTGTGACTATATAAAATTTATGGATTTTACTATAAATTTGGAAGTTAGAGATAAACACAGTGGATTAGAATAAAGAATACATTAGAAGTTGGAGATCTAGTTTGTTCAGAGGTGATTAGAAAGAAATTAAAGACAGGAAATTAACCGATGATGCAATATGAAACAGGAAAAGGTGAGGATGGGGTGTGCCTCTGTAAATAGATGTGCTTCTTGCAAAAAAAGCTGCTTTTTATAGGAGCCCACACCTCAGTCTCATTCTACAATCCTGTAATAATCACTCCTGTCAATCAGCAGTGCTTCTGGACTGGTAGAATGCCATATCTACCACAAAAACATGTTTGATTGACAAATTACTCCAAAAATGTTAATATGAATATTTATAATATCCGGAGCATGAAAGTATTTAGATATGATGAGTCATATGTAATCATCTTTAAATAAACCTCTAACCCTTGGCATGTGTGCCCTGTAAGCATTTGGATTTCAGCAATGTATGTGTGGCTGTTTTCTGGGGCAGATCATGGTGGGACCCACAGGCACAATGAAAGCATGTGGCAGAACTCAAGATGTTGTCTTCTTCACATTTAATTCCAAACTCAACTTTGGAATGGAGCCAGTGCCACACTAAGTTAAACCAAAGAAAGGAAACACATGAAAAATTCCTTTCCCACTTTTTTCAAAATGAAATAGAAGGAAGCAGAAATTACATGGTGCATTGCTGGGAGGTGTTTAATGAGAAATTTTCCTGATATGAAACACTGCCTCTTTTTAGATCCTCTGTGTGCCAACCCTTTCACCCCAGGTCACCTAACAATTTCCACCCAACATGCCAAAGCAGAGAAGATAGATCTGTGTTCCATATTTCAAATCAGCCTCTGCCTTCATTCAAGATCCTTTGGTTTAGTATGTGGATCATATTGCAGCCTTGGTCCAACATTACTCTAAGTCTAATTCCAAGAATAAATCTTTCAACTTATTAGTGTCTTGGTTAAGATAAAATTGATTTGTTCTGAAAAGTGGTCTTTTATAGCTGACAAGACATTATTAGTATCTAAGTGAAATGTGCAATATACAGACAAAACACTCTGCTTTGCGAAACCTCATGAAAATCCCCAGTATTTACAGCTTCAGTGGGTCCCTTCTGTCACATGGTTCTTTTCTTTCTACAGCATTACATAATTTAGAAGAACAATTGCTGTCTGACTTTTTAAAGCAAAAGACATTTGATTTTTCAAATTGTAGTAATAAATGCTTATCTAGCCTTTTTGGAAAAAATTAAACAACAACAACCAAAAAAAAAAAAACACTATTAAGCTGTAGTCTAGTCTTCTTTTTTTTATTTATAGTTTGTTATTCAACACACCGAGTAGCATTTATTATATATTTTTATTTTTATATTTGTTTTTATTACTGTTGTGGGACATGTGTGAGTAAAAGAGTTCGCATGCCACAGAATAAGTGTGAGTGGCCGTCAGGGGAAAGCTTTCAGGATGGGCTCTCTCCATCCACCATGGGATCCAGAGAAAAAACTCAGGTTATTGATGTAGCAGAGTGGCAATTGCTTTTACTACCTCTAAAGCTTAACACTGTCAAATTTTATAGGGTCTAAAACCACTCAGAAAGAGTCTAAGTGAGGGAATACCTACATGGGCAAACCAGTGGGTGCATTTGTGGATCACTGTCGCGTGTCAATTGATATGGGAAGACCCACAGTAAACATGGGTGGCACCAGAAAAAACATGGAAGAAGGCAGGCTTGCTGCTCTTCGCTTGTTTGGCCTCCACTCCCACTACAGTTCTGTCTATTGTGCAGTTGCTGCTGCCTCCTTCATTGACTGTAGAACCTACTTCTTCAGGCTTCCAACCTGTATGGAAGGTTGGGGAGGCCCCAATAACTCTTCAGGCATTCTAGTACAGATGGAACCACAGAGGCACCCAGCATCGCAGACTACTTAATTCTCACAGACATTTTAACTCATAAAATAAGGAGAAAAGGCCAAGAACCTAATTCATCCCTTCTGTTGACTGCTATGCAATTTTTAATGGAAAACTTTATAATAATTTTCAATACTTTGCAAAAGTGTTTTGAGGTTGTTTATACTTCTGCCCCTCATTGTTTTCTTGTTCCAAAAATGTGAAATGAACTACTTTTTTCTGGCTCCTGTGAAATCAACTTTTTAAATTCAGTTTGTGAGATTGTGTGGCACATGTCCTTCTGTACCTGACTTGTCTCACTTTCCACAGTGATCTTCACTTTCTTCCATGTAGTTAGGGTTGCAGAACTGCATCCTTCTCATAGCTGAATAGTATGGTGATTAGTAAGTGTGTGTATGTGTGTGCAGTGTGAAGTGTGTGTGTGCAGTGTATGTGATGTGTGTAGGTGTGTGGGGTGTTTGTATGTAGGGTGGTGTGTGCATGGTGTGTGAGTGACCTGTGTGTGTGATGTGTGTAGTGCAGTGTGTGTGTGATGTGTGTAGTGTAGTGTGTGTGTGTGATGTGTTTGGGGTGTTGTCTGCGTGTCTGTGTGTCTGTGTATGGGGGTGTGACATGTGTGATGTGTAGTGAGTGTGGGTGTATATATGGAGAGGTGTCTAGGTCTGTGTGGCTTGTGCACCATCAATTTATGCATAACCAAGGCAGAGTACAGAAGGGGTGAAAATGTTGATCAATGGGTACAAGCTATAATCAGATATGAGACCAAAGCTATCATATACAGAAAAAAGACAACTTGGTTGTTCATAACTTGCTTAGCATTTTGTATAAATGTTAAGCTATTCAGTTTGATAAATATCTTTAGTTAAAATGCCAATACCAGGGCTACATTTTCTTGTAGCCCCGCAACTCCTGTGCAAGTTTAACCATTTTAAAGTCAAATAGAAGTTTTTAATTGCTATAAACATTTTATAACACTCATTTTGTCACCTTAAAATTTTTTAAGTGTGAATTTGAGTGGTGCTAAGTATAGCCACATTGTCGTGAAACAGGTGTGCATTATGCAAATCTAAATCTCTATCCATTAATTATAATTCCCCCTCCTCAGAGTCTAATCTTTACCAACCATCATTCTATTATTTTTTTGTTTCTATGATGTTTTTTACTATTTTATATGCTTAGATGAGTAGAATCACACAATATTTCTGGTTAGCTTATGACACCTAGCATGACACCTAGCATAATATCCTCAAAGTTCATCCATAGCGCAGTCTGTATCAGAATGCCCTTTCATTTTAGGGATGAATAGTATTCTTTTTTCAAATTTGTATTTCATAGTTTATTTTAATTTTTATTCATTTATTTATCTATCTACTTTACATCCCTGTTGCAGTTTACCCTCCCAGTCATCTCGCTACCCCCTCTCTGTTTCCACTCCCAATCTACTTCTCTTCCATTTGTGTTTAGGGAAGGGCAGGTCTCATGAAAGTATCACCATCCCTGATTTCAAACTCTAATAGAGAGTTATTGAATAAAAACTAAATAGCATTGGCATAAAAACAGACAGGTGTATCAATGGACACCTGATTTTCAACAAAGAAGACAAAAGTATACAATGGAAAAAAGAAAGCATCTTCAACAAATAGTGATGGTGTAACTGGATGTCTGCATGTAGGAAATTGCAAGTAGATCTATATCTATTACCCTGTACAAAACTCAAGTTCAAGTGGCTAAAAGCCCTCAACATAAATCCAGATACAGAGAGCCTGATAGAAGAGGAAAGTGGGAAATAAGCTTGAATGCACTGACACAGGAGACAACTTCCTGAACAAGACACCAGTAGTGCAAACACTAAGACCAAAACTTAATAAATTGGACCTCATGAAACTGAAAAACTGGAAGGTAAAGAATACTGTCGATAGGATAAACTGGCAGCTTACAGTATGAAAAAATATCTTTACAAACCCCGCATCAGACAGAGGGCTGAGTTCCAAAATATACAAAGAAATCAAGAAACTAGACATCAATAAACAAGATAATCCAATTAAAATATGAATGATATTCTTAATGATCCTTGTCCATTCATATGCCCATGGGTTTTTGAGGCCAAGGATCCCTGGGTCAAGCATTGTTAATAATCCCTCAGGGAACACGAGAATGAAGAGAAGTCTTTGAGATCTCATTTTGAGTTCTTTGGATGTGTATCTAGAAGTGAGACTGTTGGGTTATCATTTTGTTTGTATTTTGAGGAAACTGTGCTGTTTCCCTCAATGACTCTGCCACTTTACATTTGATCAATACTGAACAAGTATACCTACTAGCCTACATCCTTGCTTACTATTTTCTTGCTTATTGTTTGTTTGTTGAATTTTGCTTATTTATTATATGGGATCTTATTATATAGCTTGGCCTAGCCCTTCTGCCTCAGACTCCAAGGTACTGAGATGACAAGGGTATGTACCATACTGAACTCCTTTTTAAAATATAGTAATTGTAAGAAATCTCCTAGTTAAACTGGGGGTGGAGTGGGGGAATGGGAGGATTGGAACTTAAGGGAGTGAGTTAGGGGGACTGAACACAAAAGGTGGGTTGGGGTGGGACTGAAGGGGAGAGTAACAAAAGAGACAACATGATGAGGGGCATTTAGGGGTTAGGGAGAAACCTGTGCCAGGGAAACTCCTGCTTCTGGGACTCCCCTAACCCCAACGTGACTCACTTCCAGAATATGTTAACGCACCAGGAAAAAAAAAAAAAGAATACCAAACAGAAATCACTGCTATGTTGCTGGAGTTCCTTCCGCTCCTTCAGCCAATAGCCGCTGAGATACCAGCCCATTGGGG
>LOEQ01009987.1:0-12564 GCA_001685075.1 Bramus lutescens | reverse complement strand
ATACTTCCTGCCTGGCCAATCAGTGCTTATTTAAAACATGATTGACAGAATATAGACAATTCTCCGGCACCATTCTACCTGCTTGCTTTTCTGTCAGGCTCCATTCAGTCTGCTCCCCCTGCAGGAAACAGCCCTGCTTCCTGAAGCAGTACCACCACTGAGGGCCCCAGCACTGGCCTTCGAGGCTTCTTTCACACTCATCTCTGACCCCCTATCCACAGCAGCTGTTTTAGCCTGTCTGACTCGCTTAAACCTTTGAGATTAAAATCTTCCCATTCATTTCCAGCATATTAAATACGTACTTGGTAAACCCCCACTAGAGATCTGTAGAAGCCCTCCAGAGCCAGGCTGAGAAATACACCAGCACATCAACCTATCTCCTTCCCTTATTTTATGGCACAGAGATTCAGTTCAGCAGATCTGCACTGAGGTCAGAATTCTAAGATGCCCTGAAAGACGTCCTGCCCATGATAAGATCCCTAGATCTGTGGACATAATGGATTTTACTTTAATCCTGAGGTTACAATATGTGACAAATAACCTCAGAAAGTGCAGCTTACTATATGATCCCAACAAGCAAAGCACTTTCCTTTAGCTAGTGACTGAATATCTGACTTAAAAACTCTAAGGTTTCAGTGAATGATGCTGTTAAGAAGACAGAGGAGAGATGCATGGAAAAGAATGCGATTGGTCTGTGGACCTACCTGCAGCCCCTTATTGACAGCCTCCAGGTAACAGGACCCTTATGCCTACTGTCACAAGGAACTTGTGCTTGTCCCACGAAGAATGAGACTGGGACTGAAGTTTTTTCTAGTGCCTTCAGATGAATCAGCTAGCCTATCCTAATAATACCTGTGTCCACCACGCCCACCAAACAGTGCCATAAGAATTGGTGTTTCAATCTCCTACATTAAATGTAGAAATAGTTACCAAGAAACTGACAATGAATATACTTTAGGCCAATGTTTACATCATTTGAGGAATTTCTGGCATTATGTTATTTCCTGTTGTCAAGCTCTCCTCACTGCCCCGTTGAACTTGTTGACATAGTTAGCACCATGGCAATGATTTCTAAACAAGACTTTCTATGGAAGATAACATATTCCCAGTGCTTGGACTGATCATTTCATTTAAACATACATAATTATTAACATCAAGGATCATGTGAAAACATGGATTGTGAATCTGTGGATCTGTATCAAAACCCAAGGTTAAACAAAGCTGTAGGTGATGTCTTTGTTCTTATTTGACCTCAGGCTATATGTGTATATGAAATTCATACATTTTATCTGGAATTTTTAGTTGCATGTCTAGCCCTTTGAAATAGTATGCTCAAACACCACTCTTGGGTTTATCAGAAGTCTTGAATTTGACTGAAATTTTTGAGTAAGTATTTGTTTCTCAAAATGGTATCTGAGAGGGAGGAAAATGGAACCTGATGAAAATAGTCTGGGTAGTGACTCTGGAATTCCATTTATACTCTGAAGTCAGACTTGCTAGAGGTAATGATCAAGAATTTGTATTTCTGTTAAACAATTGCATGCCCTAAAGGCTATCCCCCCCAAAGTCCATATGACAGAAGATCATCCCTGAAGATGTTAATGTTTGAGAGTCGGGCTAGAGGGAGGCAGTTAGGACATAAGTAGAGCAGTTATGAGTAGGATTAGCATCCTTGTAAAAGTGCTGAGGAAACTCCTTTTTCATTCTGGTATCTTGAGAAATGGTGGGAAGGCAGTACTATCCATAAGCTAAGGAGAAAGCACCCATAACACACCAGAACTGCCATTGTCCCCATCCTGAGTTTCTAGACTCCACAATAATGAGGAAAATTTCTCTTTCTTATAACCGAGTGTAGTTGTAATAGCCAGGGTTCTGTAATGAAACAGAATAAAAAAGTATATATAATTTTTATATACATTCAATACAATGATGAGGCAATCTATTAGATTGGTTCAGGGCAGTCAGAAGCTGAATGGTCTCTCAACGTCCAACTACAGACTAAAGAACCAGAAAAATAGGTAGCAGCTGAGTTTAAATATTTAAAAGACCAAGCAAGAATGAAAAAGAGGCCAATACTGTTGCCCTAGTCTTGGAGAGCTGTTTGCGCAAGTCCATCATCAAAGACTGAGGAAGTTGGAAACACAACAAAAGAAGCACATCCACTGTGCCAGCTCCTCCCTTCTGCTTCTCCTGGCAAGGGGGTCCCAGCACTATGGAGGGCACTGCCTGCATTCCCAGCAGGGCTTCTTACCTCACTCTCCTAACCACAGGTCACTTCTCTCTGAAAACACTCAGACACTCAACCACAAGTGTGCTTTTCCAGTGTGCCAGTGGAATGTATGTTGCTGTAGTCGCCTGAATGAACTAAGACAGCACTTTGGGTGACTTTTATGTGACTTGAAAGCTTCTTCCTCTCACTCAGCACTCCTGTCATTTTGGAACAGATAGGTCTGCAGTGGGAGGCTTCTGTGTGCGTTGCACAGTGTTTAACGATAGCTTTACTTATAGATGCCAGTGGTGCCCTCCTCCCTGTTTGTGACAACCAAAAAATATCTCCAAGTACTGGCAAATGCTCCCTGGAAATAAAATCATGGCTGGTTGAGACCTGTGTCTCTAAAGTTCACTACTAAATTGGGCTTAATTGGGAAAAAAAAATCGTGCAAAGTGTAAATGTTAAGACAGCATTCAGCCAAGTTTCCTGCACAAGCACACTGTGATAACATTCTATATGCGTGAAATCAACAAAGTGGCAGCATAATTTGATTACTTAACCAAACAGATATAAGTAGAAACTGGGTGTCCTGGTGCACTGCTATCATCCCAGAACTTGGGAGGTGGGGACAGAGGTTAAAGGTCATCCTTAACTCCTTAGAGAATCTGAGAAAAGACTGGGCTACAGCAAACACTATATTGAAAAGCAAGTCTAAATTATAAGACTAATCAATTTACTTTTTAGTACACCTTTCTAAGATTACTGCTTAGTTAACTTTGCAATAGTGTCCTGTTTATTTTCTTAATGCCCCAGTGAACACCCCCGCCTCCCTTATAAGCTCCAAAGAAAAATATTTGTATTATTTGTCTCCTAATATTTCTCATGAATATTGGATTGTCTTTTTCTTCTAATTCTTCTCAATGTTCAAACCAATTTACTGGTTCTTTGTTTTGAGATAACATCTAACTTTCCTCTAAACTTGGGTTTTGTGTTCAGGTTTACTCATTTAGAGAGTCTAAAAGTGGACACTTATGTGTGAATAGCATCTTGATTTTTACCACACATTTTACATGCATAAAATCAGCAAAGTGATAGAATAATTCAATGTGCTTAATTAAACGTATCTAAGTAGAAACTGGGCGTGATAGTGCACACTTAAATCCAGAGATCATTCTGGAAGTACTAGCTGTTTACACAAGACTACCATTCTCCTATCACTTGCTGGTCAGAGTCAGGTCATTCAGTCTCTTAGCAGTTGTTCTTACTTAGCTTTTTTTCAGAAAAGTGACATCGCAGAGTGGGGGAAGCTGGTGCTTACAATGGAACAGATGAGAGTTTGAACCAAACTATGCATCATTTATCAGGCAAAAACATTCAGCGGCTCTTAGATTCTCCATTTTTATAGTGAGATGCGACATCCTCACGGTTTATGGTGAAGATCACATGAGATAATGAATGTTCAGTGCTTGGCAGAGGACTCTAGACCAGTAGAAAACAGTTTGTAATATCAACTATGCCATTACAGGCACACATTGCTTAACAGCAGAGGACATTCTGAGAGATGTCACTTTGAAACTTGGACTTCCCCAAAGGCTGCTTTACTCAAAGAGCTCATTCCCATAACATCACTTTGTGATGCCGTCAGACTCAGAAGTCATAAGCTGTGGGAAACTGCACCCAACATGACACAGCGCACTATTTCACTGTCAACATTTAGGTAAGGGCATTTTCTTTAAAAAATAAGAAAAGTAGAGCGTAAACAACACATAAACCAGGGACATTAGTCTATCATAACAATCAAATATAGATTCTGTCCATAAGTTCACATGCTACACTTTATAACTGCAAATTTAGTAGGTGTGTCAGCCACACCAGCACCAGCAATATGTGAATGACTCAACACACTACCATATTAATGATGCTTATAGCATCATTAGTCAGTAAGAGTTCAGTTCCAGTGTATGTGGCTACTTTTATATATGTGGTCTATTGACCACAGTGTACTTTTGCCCTATGTTACTGTTTTATTTAATTTAATTCAAGGAATGCAAATTTATTACAAATGCATTAAGCAATGTGGCTTGGGTAGACAAAAGAGGATGTTTTTGTTGTTGATTTTGTTGTTGCTTTTTTATTCATATGAATTTACATGACATGGGTTTGTGTAGAGTCCTAAATCACCTGTTAAAAATATTTCCCCTGCTTTAGAAAAAGCACAGCTGGAGCAGTCTCTACAATTGCCTTTGCTAAGTACTAACAGTCTTTTATGAGGAAACTTCAAGACATACTGTGCAGGTTAAGGTATATTTTCTCAGCATCATTGTAATGACTAAGAAGTCCCAAAATTTAATGCACAATGATATAATAGTAACCAAATAGCTAATTGCATCAAAAAAAGCATAGAAAATTTAATACCAGTCCTGAACATAGAAAGAATATTGGCTTATAATTCTGAGTTTGCTGTTTAGCTGTCAGAATTCAATCCATAAAAAATTAAATTAAATTTAGTTTTAAAGGGAGATGAATTTTGCAGAAACACACTCCTAAGTGCAAAAGGTTACACTCAACAAAGCTCTAATAGGCCTGGCATTCTAGATGACTCACGGAGCTTTTGAAATCCATTCAAGCTCTTGCAACTTAATAATTACCTACATTTCCTAAGAAAAAAAGTCAGAACTTTGTCAGAACATTCTGTTAATAAAGCATTCAAACCTTTTCTTCATGACTTTTTCATTTAGGGTAACTGAACAACCTTCCCTGTTTGACAGAACTCCTACCATTAGAATAAAATGGCCTGTGCTTAGCTCTAATTTAAATCATACTGACAGTGTTCTCAGAAACGAATACTAAAGCTAATCCCGAGTGTCTGTGTGAGTGGCTGGGGAAATGGCGCTGGGGGTAACCCTTCCTGTAAAGTCCATATTCAGTTGAGAGACTCGGTTACAAGACAGAAGGAAAGAACAAAGCGATCCAGAACGTCTCCAGGCATCAACCTCAGCCTTCACAGCACACACTATTACAGGCACACAAATACACGCACAAAGGAGGAGGGAGAGACAAATAGGAAACAAATAAAGTGTCCATTTGCGTAAATTGTGTTGAAGCCTTGAGCAAGATTACATACAAGCACTTTCTAACGGTAATTTCAAGATACTTAACCCAAGAACATGGCTGTTGAAACAATCTAAGATGGTTTCTAGAATTAGTCAAGTTAAATAGTGTGCTACCTCCTGCCTGTGAATGTTTACAGGAATTCCTTGCACAGCATCCCCTGGACGCCGAAAGTAAGACAGTTGCAGAAGGCTCCCTGTCTCAGCACCAGGATGGTCCCGGGAGGTTTCTCTTGCTTGATATAGAGAAAAAAAGGGGGATTCTGCAGACCTGCTGCCGAAGCAAGCTTAAATCATGTTTTTCTTGGTGACATTTTCATGGTATTAATAGAGGAAAATTAGTAGAGGAAAAAATAACCTGTCCTTACAAAATAATGAAGATGGTATTTTTAAAAGACGAGGGTACTGTTCTGAGTCTCTTAGGGTTGATAGTGGCCTGAGGGTCAAGGCAGAAATAGCTAAGCTGTGAAGGAAATCTCATCTCAAAATGTAAATTAATAAAAATATTGAAATTAAGAAAAACAAACACCCCAAATGCCTCATGGTAAATTGCAGAAGAAATTCCCTAGACTCTTGAAAATATGATCAGTTCAACTTGAACTTCAGAAAGCAGTCAGACTGGGGCTAGAGAAATAGTTCAGCAGTTAAGGGCTCCAACTGCTTAAAATCCAAAACCCCAGGACACATGCAACAAGCCCGGCTTCCCTGGAACCTCTGTGAGTCCAACACTGTAGGACCTGGCTTTCTCTTTGGGCCTCAGGGGAAAAGGCTGTGCACATGCACAAACACATATATAATACATTTAAAAATGAAAAATCAAACCTTATAATTTGATTTTTAAACTTTCCCCTCAGGGTTTTAAAAATACAACAGGTCTTTTTAAATTTGTGAAGAAAAAGCATTTTTACTATTTTATTTTATATTTATACGTACATATGTGCATGTATACATGCAAGTACATGTATGTGCAGGGGCTGATGCATGTGCACATGAGTATGCCTCAAGTGTCTTCAGTAATGCTGTCTACCTCTTTTGAGACAATGTCTCTCATGGGACTAGAATGCTTACCAGCTAAACTAGACAATCCAGTCAGAGCCAGTCAAGTCTCCTCCTTCCGGCACTAAGATTACAGTCACACACCCCTAAGCTTGGCTTTCCAAGTGGCTTTGGCTTCTAGGGTCAAACTCCTCTGCTACAGTTTTCTAAGGTCTTCATGGTATGCAGCATGCACTTCATACACTGAACTGTCTGTGGCCCCAGATTGTGTTTCTAAAGGCTTTAAGAAATGGTAACTGGCATAAAAGAAGTAAAAACAAGGTTTTTTTTTTTATAAAAACAAGTTTTATAATAGCAACTTACAGAAAAAAAAAGAAAACATACTAATGGGGTGGATTACACTGTCAGCAGGGAAACAGAGAGCATTAAATTTATTTATTCTTCAGGGTTGAAAAATGACTATATCACAGAAAAATTCAGAAGTATATGCCCTCTGTTGACAACTAGGCAGAACAAAAAAAAATCAGGTTTTCATATGTTAGAAAAGGAAGCTTTCTCTGAGCAGATCAACCAAAGATTTAGTCTTCCCAAAAGGGACGAATAAAATGTTGAAGGAGACTGGAGAATAAGACAGATATGTGGCTTGTGTTGTCTCTAAGCCCTTGTGTGAGACAGTTATCTCTTCTACATCTCAATATCTTTATCTTCATGACAGAACAGTATATGCCCTGAAGAGCTTCATAGGGATTAAATGGAGTAATAAAAATATGTATCATAATGCTTACCATATAATAATTATTATATTCTGGCAGTTATAACAGTATGTATATCTGCTATCTTTGCAGAATTTGAAAAGAAATCACTGAGGAAACACTTTAAATCCTGATCCTTGTGTGTATTAAAAATAAAAAGTTTTGAAAACAGCTACAAAAAATACAACTCCTATGTTTCCTAAAATCATGACTAGGAAACACTGTAATAGCAAATGCTTTACTTTTGTCGCAGAAAGATCAATAAATAATCCACCAGTTCTGATAAAATGAAGGAATTCCCCATCTCTATGCACCAACTCCTATTACTGGATGTAAATCTCCTGTTTTGTTGTGTTCACCAACAAAGAAGCTGCTCCTCCTTTGTTGATAGAAATGGCATTCTCATCTGTAGGCAGGCTAGTATGCATCGCATGGTCGCTGTGCTTGCAATGTGTCTGCATGAAGCTGAAGAGTCCAGGTAGCTTCTTCAAGAACATGTGACATGAACATAAATAAATGCCTCTTTCTGCAAGCGAACCCGCATCCATCATTAGTAATTGGAAATCCAAAATATCCCAGAAGACACTATACCTGTTGCTGATTTCCCCTTCATCTCCCAAGTTCAAGAAGCACAATTTTGAACATTTTCTTTGTGCCACCATCCTTGCTAAGAAGAATCAAGCCAGAGATATTTGGGCACAATTGTATTTTGTATTTCTATTCTTGTAAATTTGTGGGGTAGATGTTAACAAAAGAGAGTGTTTTCCTACATATTTTCTGAAATGTGATTCTTAATGAGAAAATACCCACAAAACACTTCCAGTCCAGTAAAAGTTCTGTAGACGATGTCCAAATGTCAGAGGTACAGTGGTTCCATTGAGTAAGGTTATTGGAGCAAATTGGGTTCCACTCTACCTCTTCCCCTTGTTTGGACTTAGAATTGTTTAATTAAATTAATTTTCTAAACTTGAAATGCAGAAACTTCCCCCAGAACTCATTTTAGAATATTCTAACAATAATACTTGCATGCTAAGCCTGCAATAAGACATACATATATATATATATTATTTTCTGANATATATATATATCATATGTATATATTATTTTCTGAACAAAGATATTTTGGGAAGATATTTTGTTCCATAATATAAACTAAGTTCTCATCCTTGAAGGGATGAAAAAGGAAGAACAATTAAGAGATGCGTTGTCCACTCTCTTATTTACAATGTAAGCATTGTACAGCCTCTGCAATTAGACTTTCTTTGTGACTTTCCTCCAGTGCACTTTAACTCCAGTTCCTCCAGATAAGGTTTTGCAAGAGTCACCACACCTCTATCTAGGATGGGAGTACCATCTTCTGTGATGTACCATTGAGGAGAATTTTATTGTTTTATAATTTGTAATGAAATTACTAGAGTTCATCTACTATGATGCCTGCCTATTCATGTGAGAACGTTTTGTTAATCCTACAAAGAAATTCACAGCATAATATAAAATGGAAAGCAAGCATAAGGCACTCAGGACTCAGACAAAGGAAGTAAACAATGTCCTTCCTTGCAATGCACTGCAGACTGCTCTTTGCAGTATCAATCGCTATTACCATTTTATTCATTGTGTTTCACTCTACTTGGGACGGTGAAATACATCAAGCTCATAGGGAAAAGTCACAATAAAAAGGAGTAAATTTAATAGTGGTTGTAACTAACAGATCTGAAACTATAGAAGACTGAAGAGATGACCATGATAAGCTCACCTAAGTCATTGAGCACAGCTTAGGATATCATGCTACAAATTGCAATAAGTGATATCAGTGGTAAAAGTTAACAACACTCACTTTAACATACCTCTGTGTGTCTGATAGAATCAACATATCAATTCAATTTGGATTTACTGTTAACAAATTTACATGCTTAAAAGAGCCATGGCCAATAAATCTGAAACCCTGGAGCGCCATCATATACTGAGAAAGACATTTCTCAGGAATGTACTCATGCCAGTGGGTGAATAATTTTCATACAAAGCCAAATTTTCTGAAGTATAACTTGACTGACTGGAAAATCTTATAATGTCCTTTTGTGTGTATAAATACAACTGTTTCTTCAAAGAGGTTGGAAACACAGCCACTTCCATGGCTATTCTTGGCTGATGACTTGACACATCTGGGAAGAGGGAGCCTCAATTGGGAGCCTCAATTGAAGAACTGCCACCACCCTTAGACTGGACTTTAGACATGTCTATGGGGGCAGTTTCTTGACTGCTAATCGATGGATGAGTGCCTAGGCTTCTGTGGGCAGGGCAATCCCTGGGCAGGTGGATCTAGGAGCCCACCAAGCAGAAGCAGAAAGCAAGCCAGTAAGTAGCATTCGTCCATGCTTTCTGCCTCAGTTCTCTCCTGAGCTTTCCTTAGTGATGGACTGTGATGTGGAAGTGTAAGCCAAATAAAGTTTCCTTCCCCCAAGGTGTTTCCAGTCAGTATATTATCACAGCAAGAAAAAACAAACCAGGATAAAGGACTTAAAGATAGTTCTGTGCAAATAACCTCAACTGGTGCAAGAAATAATTTTAGCACCAAAAGTCTCTCAAAAAGTTTTGAAATAAGCTTCCCCCACACTCTACATTTTTCTTACTAATATTTTTCTTATTAAAGTGAATTTAAATACATAGCTAGAAAAACAAAAAAACTAGCAAATTAAGATATTGTAATAGATTGCTATTATTCCTTCAGTTTCTCTCTCTCTCTCTCTCTCTCTCTCTCACCTGAAGTTTCTTCTTCATATACTTTTATTGTACTTAAAATTCTGGAACAGTATAAAACTTACTAGGCATCTCAGTGAATTGACTTAATCACAAGTAAAAACAAATAGCAACAAGTAACTGAATAAAAGCAGGTGCATTTATTTCTTTTCATAAAGGCACAGGCTTAACATTTTGTTGTGGATGCCTCATCAATACAGACACAAAATGATTTTTATTTTTTTGATAAAAATTTTAAGTAGGAAATTTGAAAAATACAGACGATATTGTTTGATCCCTTTAGGGTCTCTTCAATGATAACATCAGAAAACAGTTGATTTAAATGTTTTGTGTGTGATTTAAGTTCTTTGCTTGCCTAGCACACACTGGAAGAAGTTGAGCAGTGTTAATTTTTAAGATTTTTTAATACAAACTTTTCTCATTTTACATATTGACCCCCATTCCTACTCCCTCCCTTCCTCCCTCTCTACCCTTCCCTTCTCTCCACCTTTCCATCCACTCCTCAGAGATGGTCAGGCTTCCCATGAGGAATCAACAAATTCTCACACTTCACATCCAGGCAAGACCAAGGCCCTCCCCGCTATATCTAGGCTGAGCAAGGTATCCCTCCAAAGAGAATGTGCTCCTAGATGCTAGTTCAAGCACTAGGGAAAAGTTTTGGTCCCACTGACAGTGGCCCCACAGGCTTCCCAAGCCTCACACCTGTCCCCTCACATTCAACGAGCCTAGTTTGGTCCGATGCTGGTTCCCCCATATCAGTCTAGAGTCAGTGAGCTCACACTAGCTCAGGTCAGCTGTTTCAGGTATCACAATCTTGGTCTTAACTCCTCTGCTCATATTATCTCACTTCTCTCTTTCCTGGACTGGTCTCCAGTAGCTTGGCCCAGTGCTTTACTGTAGATCCCTGTATCGGCTTCCATCAGTTGCTGGTTGAAGGTTCTATGAAGACAATTAAGGTAGTCATCAAGTCGATTACAGGGGAAGGTGTCCTCTCCACTGTTGCTTAGAGTCTTAGCTGGGGATATCCTTGGAGGTTCCTGGAAATTTCCCTAGTGCCATGTTTCTTGCTAGCCCTTTAATGGCTCCTTCAATCAAGATATCTCTTTCCTTTCTCTCCCTCACTGTCCTTCCCACTTCCTGAACATCCCATTCCCTCATGTTTTCCTTCTTCCTCTCCTTTTCCTCTCTCCCTCCCCTTCCATCCCCCCTCCCACACCTAATTTTCTTAGACCCATCGGAATGGCTAAGATGAAAAACAACAATGAAGATGTGGAGTAAGGAGAACACTCCTCCATTGTTAGTGAGAGTGCAAACTTGTACAGCCACTTTGGAAATCAGTGTGGTGGTTTCTCAGAAAATTGTGAATCAATCTACCTTAGGATCTAGCAATACCATTCTTGGGCATGTACCCAAAGAATGCACACTCATACCACAAGGATATTTGCTCAACTGTGTTCATAGCAGCATTATTTGTAAAAGCCAGAACCTGGAAACAAACTAAATACCCCTTAACTGAAGAATAGATAAAGAAAATGTGGTATATTTACAAAATGAAGTACTACTAAGCAGTAAAAAAGTCAATGACATCTTGAAATTTGCATGAAAATGAATGGAACTAGAAAAAAAAGCATCCTGAGTAAGATAAACCAGACACATAGATATGAACACAACATGACTCACTCATAAGTGGATATTAGATGTAAAGCAAAGGACAACAAACCTATAGTCCATGTCCTCAGAGAATCTATCATAACAAGAGAGAAATACATGGATGTTCCTAGGAAGGGGAAACAGAAAAGACCTCTTGAGCAGGGGTTAAAACTAAATAATCCATTTTCTGCATGCCAGTATGGGTCATTGATTCAAAGTCTGAGCAATAAATATGCTTCAAGTCACAGCCTCCATCACCACACAGCATGTAATGTCCTCAACAACTCCCTACTCTAAGTACAACACCAGGTAATGTGTGCTGAAATATTCTTTACTGTTTTTTTTTCTAATTTAGAGAACTACAGACCTACAGTTTGAAAAGATATTCAGGAGCTTTTTAAAGGAATTGTTCTGTGTGTTTTGTTACTCATAAGCCCCTAGCAAGACCCTTATAACGTCCTGGATTCTTCCAGAAACAAAAATAGATAAATAAACGTGAGTATCTACATACAGCACCTGGCTTTGCATGTTGTTTCAGGAAGCTTTACTCTCTGCGAATTAAAAATCAGTGCCCCAGAAAAACTCATAGTGGATAAACCTTAATAAATAAGTGAATCAATGTTAACCTGAGAGAGGTTAAATTAAACTGAATATGATAAAATTGCCTCCAACATAGAAAAGGGCATGCTATTACCAGAAATAAGAGCAGCAGCATCTGCAAAGGTAACGAAGGACACAGCACAGATCATAATCACACTGACCTTACCAGAAACTTCTTGGAGCCAGATATGATTTCTGTTCTCAGATTTATTAAAGAACAAAATGAATTATAAATTTTTGCAGTGCAGATCCGAGAAAAGAGCTGTGTTCTTACTGATTTATAGTGTAATAGGACCTATAAAGTCTACAAATTTAAGGTTTCCATTTTACTACTATACATATTTTTAAAAGTTAAAAATGTGCAGAGCTAGGATCCCAATGGCATTCAACTAGAACTTTATGTCTGGCGTTATATTGTCCTCTGAATATTTCCATGTAATTAGAGCCTTATTACATGTAGTGGCAAGATACATGATCCATCCATTCATAG
>LOEQ01009986.1:0-15775 GCA_001685075.1 Bramus lutescens | reverse complement strand
TATATATATATATATATATATATATTACTCCACATAATATATTATATATATGTGTGTGTGTGTACAAATATTGAGAGATAGAGAAATATATAGAAAGAGGGAGAGAGAGAGAGAAAGAGAGAGATAGAAATGCGTTGCAAAGAGAAGAGTTGCCTTCCAGTATTGTAAGTTCAGCTAGCCAAGCCTAAAATCCAAGGGTGGCCATCAAGCAAGACATGCTGGACATAGTGGGCAGGAGAG
Source organism: Bramus lutescens (assembly GCA_001685075.1). Taxonomy (NCBI): domain Eukaryota; kingdom Metazoa; phylum Chordata; class Mammalia; order Rodentia; family Cricetidae; genus Bramus; species Bramus lutescens. The sequence goes on along the minus strand of LOEQ01009986.1, from coordinate 15,535 downwards.
GATACCACAGTCTATTGCTGGAGTTGTTTCTGGGAAATCTCAGCTCTGCTTTGGAGACCTCTCAATCAACAAAGTCAGTATTAGTTTTCAAAACTTCCCTTTTGTAAATAGCAACTGACTGTAGTGGGAAATCACATTTACAGAATGTATAGATTGGTGTTTGATTGACTGATGGGTACTATGGGCTAGCTATGTTGGGTACATGAATCTGAACATCCCAAATGTTTAAAGCAACAAACACAGTATATGTGTGTGTTGATCATTTCTGGCAAGGATAGTAAGATAAATGAGTATCAACTTTTTGAACTTCTATCTGTCTCCATATACAGGAGAGTAAGATATATGAAGGTGACTATATGAATCTATATCTGTCTCCATATATGTTTTGTGTTAAGAAACTTGAGCTACAATGGAAAATAAACTGCAGGCAAAAACATGCACCACCAACTTTCATTCCCAGCACCTAGAACTTACCACAGTGCTAAGAACTTTAAATTCATTTTTATATTCAATTTTCATATACCTCTAAGAGGGAAATATTACTTGTACTTTTTAATACAGAAGACTGAGGTGTGGAAGTTTCAGCTGTTTGCTAATGATTATGTAGCTAGCAAGTTCAAAGGCCAGGATATTCCTGTGGGATGGTCCAGCAGTCCTAGCCAAGGTGAACAGAACTTTATGGGAGCAGGGGCACAGATTAAACATACAGAGGAGTCAGAGGTAAGGACAGCTATATGGGATGTAGCAACAAAGCCCACCTTATCACTGAGGGAAGATTTCATCAGGTAGAATTATGCTTGAGGTGCTGAGAAAGAGCAGGGACTCCTCACAGGAAGAGGGTTGAGACTCAGAGAAAGGATAGAGAGAGGGATGTGTGGGCTCTGGGGGTAGTGCTGTCCACCATAAGAAATGCCAGGATATGAGAGAACAGCACAAATACCCAACCACTCCATACTTGTGGAGTGGTTTCATCGGGGAACTGCCATAGGACTGAGCTTGGTATCTGGGTTCATGACGAAGTCACAGGAAACTGACAAGGAGACTCAGAAGCCAGAGAGGAGGAATTGATGCAGAGAAAAGAAGGTTGAGGAGATGCGCAAGAAAAAAAAAACACCTTTTTCACAGGTGTTTTTATCCCAGAGATGGTGGTAGTGGTGGTGGTGTGTGTGATTTGTAAGAATGTGAGTTTTCACACATTATTGCAAATTTTCAGGACACATTCTCATAGTTTTCTCAAGTCTCTGCACTGTAAGGAAAATCTCACAAAAATGGAGGATTTGAGTATCTGAAGGATCCTAGTTCAATTTGGGCAAGGCAGTATTTTTGGGTGCAAAATTTATAAAATTGCCTTGAAAGTATTTTCCAGGGCACATTCAGTGACTTCACCCAGTCCAGCCTAAATGGTCTATTTTGGTTTTGAGTTCATAAAGCCCCTCTCTCTACCCCTCATTTCCCTGTTCAGGTTCACATCCAGATAAAACAGCTAACTCAAATATGGTGTAAAAATGCAAGTCTCCTTTAGCCCAGCTTTTCATGCTGTGCCCCAAAGTGTGCCTGGGTGTTGAAAGTGAGAAGAGGTGGGAATGGGGACAGTGTGTTTTTCCAGGGCCATTTATGGGAGTGGGCACTCTCTGGAGCTTTTAGCAGGAACCTTTGCCTCGTGGCCCAGTGTAAGTCATTCAGGATGGTGACCACGCTCAGTGGTCGGGGGAGAGCTGGAAAAGCTGCCAAAGTCAGCATCTGGGGCAACAGAGTAAATCAACTTAAGAGGGAACAGGACAAGATTTTGGAAAGAGAGAGGAGGCACAGGTCAAACCTTTAACCAGCCCCGCAGGGTGAGATGATGAGGTATAAGTTGACTAGTGTACCCTAGGCTTAGGAAAGGCAGTCTCTTTGGGGTTTATTCCTCTGAGCCCAAAGGCTCTCAGGTACCTCCTTCCCAGCCTGCTGACCTGCTCAGTGAACCTCAGGTGTTGGGCACTTAGAACAGGATCAGGTAGGTGCAAACCAGAAAGCTCTGGGCTTTGCATCTGTAAATGAATTTATCCAGCTGTCATCCTCAATTAGGACCACAACACCCATAATGCAGTGCTCCTCACCTCCTACTGCCTATGCAAAAAGACCATCTGGGTCTTTCTAGTCTCTCCTTGCTGGTATCTTTAAATCACTTCTCTTTTCTTTTTTATAGACATTGGTGGGAACATGGCCCTGCACATGTGTGAGCTTGGCACTCAGATAGTAAACACTTAGGACTCTGAAAATGGACTTGCTGTTCTAGGGAAGCACAGTGGTTTCCTTGGCCTCAAGTGGTTCCATTACACAGAGAAAGAAATTGAGGCTCAGAATTGTCACCTGGCTTGCCTATGGCCACACACTTAGAGCACAGAAAACAGAGGCAGGTGTATAAATTGGTACAATTAACTCCATTTCATAGGTAGAGAAACGAAGGTTTGCACAGGCTCACAAAATAACACAAGAACACCCCGAGAGCTAATGCCAGAACTAGGCCTTAAACTCAAGCCTCTGTGGCTCACAGTGTTGCTGCATTCCACCTGCTGGAAATCTTTTCCTTTCCACTACTGTCCCCTAGGGAAGGTCTGGCTGGGATTCTGGAAATGGGTGGCATATTTTCTACTTGTGTCTAACAACCATGCCTGTCAGGAGCACCTTACTCATTTACCCTTGCATCTCTGCATCAGCTAACTCACAGTTGCCAGGTGCTGATTGTGTCAGGACCAAGCAGGGCCCTGAGAACTCACCTAGGAATAAGCTCTATGTCAGTCAGCCTTAATTCTCACTTTCTTCATGCCCAGCCCATTCCTGAGTCTGGTAGATCTACCTCCATCCTTGAAGCTGTGTCCTTCTCTTCTCTCCAGGTGACCATCCTATCTTGTGTCCTCACCATCTTAGTCATGGCCTTGTAGTGGTATTTTTCTGTGTGTACTAACCCACTACCCCTGCAACAGCCAGAATGAGTTAACTTCTTTTAAAGTGTGTGTGTATGTATGCATGTGTGTGCATATAGGTATATTGTGCGTGGGTGCACATGCGAGTGCACATACGTGTGTGCACACATGTACCTGTGGAGGCCAGAAATGATTGTTGAAACCCATGAAGCTAGAGTTACAGGAGGTTTTGAACTCCTGGGTATGGCTACTGGGAAACAAGCTCTAGTCCTCTGCAAGAGCAGCAAGCACTGTTAACCAAGGAGGTGTTTCTCTAGCTCCCAGAATGAGTTTTGGAAAAGCTGTATTAGAGCACATTCTTTCCTCAAAAACCCTGCTGGCTCTTTATTAGAAAAGAGACAAACTCCCCACTGTGATGATAGGTTCTTACATAATCTGCCCTCCCATGTCGCTAGTAGCTTCATTGTGTTGTCAGTCACATGGGAGATGCTTTTGCTCTTCTCTTGCCCCACTGCTCTTCCTGCTTTGGAGACTTGGCTTCAACCATACACTTGCTCAGAAAGCTCTTCCCTGCAATGTCACACACTGGCTCACCTATTCCTGACTTATGTAGACTACTGGAAGTATTCCTTGGTATCCTACTCAAAGAGACCACCCTATCCCTTGGATGCCTCTTTCTCAGTTCTCTGAATCAAGTATCTCCCTGTCCAACAAATAGTGATTTGTTAATTTTCTCCCCATCATAATGCAATTTCAGGAGGACCGAAACCATCCCTACTGCTGTCTGAACACTTGTTAGACAGATAAGATGAATAGCTTTGATCCCTGCTTTGTTAACCTGTGTTAGTTCTTGTGACAAAATATTTGTAAAAAATCAGCTAACAGTAAGGAAGATTTATGTTGGCTTATGATTGTGGTGGTGCCAGTCAGTCCGTGGTCACTAGCGTTGCTGTTTCTGGTCTGTGATGAGGCTGAACATCCATCATGTGGCAGAAGTATGTAGTGTAGTATTGCGGTAACTAGGATGGAGGTAGGGAGGGAGATAGGGAAGGAGTGGGAGCAGGGAAGAGAGGAGTAGAAGAAACAGGAAAGTGAGTGTGGTAGTTTGAATAGCTATAGTCTCCACAGACTCATGTGTTTGAGTAATAGGGAGTGGCACTATTAGGAGGTGTGGCCTTGTTGGAGGAGGTGTGTCACTTGGATGTAAGCTTTGAAGTCTCATATATGATCAAGCCAGGCCCAGGGGCTCTCTCTTCATGCTCTCTGTGGATTCATATGTAGAACTCTCAGCTCCTTTTTCAGCACCATGTCCAGCCACACACTGCCATTCTTCTTGACATGATGATAATGAACTAAACCTCTGAAACTGTAAGGCACACCAAATAAGTGTTTTCCTTTATGAGAGCTGCTGTGACCATCGTGTCTCTTCACAGCAATAGGAGTCCTAACTAAGACAATGAGAAAGAGAGAGATAGTTCAGGAACAGGAATACAGAAAGGAAGAGGTGATGGAGAAGGAGAGGAAAGAGAACTGAGAGGGATAGAAGGAGAGAGAGTAGGGAGGGGGAAGGACAAATGTCATCCTCCAGTGACTTACTTCTTCCAGTGAAGGCACACTGCTACAGTGTCCAGTAGTCCAGGGACCTGGGCAAGGATGTATGCAGAAGTTCCTAATAGTTCACTTAGCTGTGAATCCATCAGATGAGTCAATGCTGACATTATGCAATTACCTGTGAACACTGCAGCACTGGGGACGACTTCATGCAGCATATGGACTTTGAGGGCACATTTGAGATCTGAACCATAACACATGTCTTTAAGCTTTATAATCTGGTTGAAGAGATTTAAATTTTTGAGTATTTCTTTTTTTAAAAGTAATTAATCTTTTATTAAATTTTTCCATATAATATACTTTGATCAATTGTTTTCTCTCACACTCTTCCCAGATCCTTCACATTTCCCTATCCACCCAATTTCATATTCATCCCCTTCTTTATCAAAAACAGAAAGAAAAGAAAAAGAAAAAAATCAAAATACACTAAAAATAACAGAAAAAAAACCACAAAACAAAAAGAACACCAAAGCCAAAATAATAACCAAACAACAACAACAACAACAACAACAAACCCATCTAATATGGAATCTGTTTTGTGTTGTCCAACTACTCCTATACTTGGGGTCTTCCCTGGAATGTGGCTGGTATATCTAATGATACTTTATGGGATAAAACTGGGTTTCTCCTTTCCCAGCAGGCGTCAAATGCAAATGACTTCTTGAGAAGGGGAAGGACTTTGTGTCTACTTCCCTTTCTCACTGCTGATATTTTTGTCTTTGAACCTGTGTAGAACTTGTGTGCTCTCACAAGTTCATATGTGAGTCTGCGAGTCCATGTATTTAATAGTCTTAACTGTGCTTGGAAGATACCATTTCTTTAGAATCATCCACCACCCCTGGCTCTTGCAATCATCCTACCCCCTTTTCTACGCAGGTCCCTGAACTTTAAGGGGGCAGGTTTTTATGAAGACATTCCATTTGGGACTGCACGCTCCAAAGTTTCATTCTCTACATAGTTTCCTGTTGTGAGTCTCTTTGTTATTTTCCATCTACAGTACAAAGGAGATTCTCTGGTGAAGGCTGACCAAGATTAAACTATGAGTATAGGAGAATGTCATTAGGAGTCACTTGATTGCTATATTCCTTTAGCAGAACAAAGGTATTTGCTTTTCCCCTAGGCCCCTGACCACAGGTTCTTGGCCACACAAGTGTGTCAGGTATGGGTTTCATCTCATGGAGTGGGCTTTAACTCAAATTAGATATTGGTTGGTTATTCCCACAAGCATTGTGCCATTATTCTTAATCCCCTAGATTCTTGACTCATTTGATTTCTGAGCTTCCTGATGTCTACACTGTTTCAGCAGTGGATCTTCTTCATTGGCCCATGTTCCAATAGTTCGTGATGTATGTGTTTGAGGACAGAGATCTCAGAGCAGATACCCAACAATCTTTTTGATTGACTAGTCACTTCTTGTGAATGCTACAATGCTACAATGCTACAATGTAGAATACAGATTTCTGCCTGCACAAAGTCAAAGACAGAAACTTTGGTGTCATCTGTGAATCCACATTTGAATGTCCTTTTACTAGTCTGTGGAGTTTTGAAGAGCATATCTAAGTCTATTATCTATTATCATGAAACCTATTGATGTAAAATAAATTAATTTCTAAAACAATGTAAATTCAGTAAAAGTAGACAAGTATGGGAAAAGATAAACTCATCTATAACTCAACCTACCACAGATAAAGGCTTTTAGTCTGGTAATATTTATACTGTAATTTTGATGTAGAATATGAACTCGATCTGTCTCTCCTCATCCTTTTAGAACATTTCTCAATTTTTTTTAAATCAATGAACATATACAAACTAGCATATTTGTAGAACAGGAAGAATTAATGAGGAAATACTGAGGGAGATGAGGGCTGAGTCGGTGGGTTGGTGGGGGCTTCTGTGAGCCACAGTGGAAGGGCTGGTGAAATGGGAAGGCACGAGACGGTTTAAAGAAAGAGGGCCCTTGATGCAGTTTGCATTTGGGACATCCCACTTGTATATTCTCCACATAGAGTAAGGAGGAGAACCAGAGAGGGTCTGCCTGTTGTTTGGGTAAGAGCAGAATTCGGAAGAGAGTGGAGAAGAGGCAGCAGTAACACGTGGAACTGCAATATGGAAGAAAAGGGGGAAGATTCTGTTAGTGGCATATGTACAACTTCCACGCAGTAACTCTGTGGACATCCTAACTCATAAGAACCATATCTACTTAAAGATACATCCAAAAGCATCAGAGAAGTTTTACAAACATAGCAGACAAAGCTAGATGCTCTGTGTAACATAGGGGCATGATTAATTGCTTCCTTAAGAAGAGATGATGGTGATTTGATCACTTCATTTCAAGGAGAGAGGGGAGGAGGTGTCAGTAAATCTCTCTCTGTCCAAACAAGTATGTTTAACTTCAATTATGGCTGCCTTTGGAGAACTGTGCAGGTCTTTTAGTGTGTTTCAAAGTATTTTACTTAGACATTTTGGAAAAACATACATCTCTATCCATGGCAATGGTTACCATTCTGATTTATACACCCTGCTTCCTGTAAATCACTCAAAACTCAAAAATTAAATTTTATGAAATAGCACTTTGATGGCTCTATGCCTAGGCAAAGGGCAGGGGGAATAAAATTTTTCTTGCTGCCAATTATCACTGGGTTTCTTTCCATTATGTCTTTTTTTAATGAGCAAATGGTTCAAGTTCATATGTAGGTATAGAGAAGGAGGCATACAAATGCTCTGTTAAGAAAAAACATTCAAAACTTGACTTAAAATGTTATACTTTTAACCATTAGTTCAATATTATTTATCTTTATAATTTTATATTCAAGCATGCTAAAAGTTTAATATAGACCACCATGTCTAAATCATGGATGGATGCCTGGGGGAGTGGGAGGGCTGCCCACTTAATTGCCTGGCATTATTGGATTATTCTATTATACCTACAGTAACAAGAATGGGTTATTATATAGCTGTACTTGCTCTTTCCTGATGTTGCTTAATTTCTTTTTTTTAGTGATTTTATTGAGTTGTATATTTTTCTCCACTCCTCTCCCTTCCTCCTACTTCCTCTTCTGCTCTTTCATATTGTTGTCTGAGTTTCTGTTCTGCCCAGTTCCCACAGTCATTAAGTCCCAAAGAAATCATACAGAGGTCTACATTAATCATAAACTGATTGGCCCATTAGCTCAGGCTTCTTAACTCTTATAGCTTACATTAGCCCATTATTCTTAATTATGATAGCCACACGGCTCAGTAACTTTTTCAGTAGCGTAGTCACATCTTGCTTCTTCTGGATAGGACTGCAGAGGGAACTTCCCTCTTCCCAGAATTATCCTGTTCTCATTGACCCACCTCTACTTCCTGTCTGGTTGTCCCATCTATACTTCCTGCCTGGCTACTGGCCAATCAACATTTATTTAAAACACAATTGACAGAATATAGACAATTGTCCCATACTGTCCTATGATCCCATGCTCTCAACTTACCCAGGAGATCTTGCTTTTTTTTCTACTTCCCATGTAGGTTAGATTCATGTATGTCTCTCTTAGGGTCCTCTTTGTTTAGGTTCTGTGGGATTATGAATTGTAGGATGGTTTTCTTTGCTTTGTCTAAGAGCCACTTATGAGTGAGAACATACTATATTTGACTTTCTGGTCTAGGTTTCCTCACTCAATATATTGTTTTCTAGACCCATCCATTTGCCACAAATTTCAACATGTCATTATTTTTTTCTGCTGTGTAGTACTCAATTGTGTAAATGTACCTCATCTTCATTATTGATTCTTTGGTGGAGGGGCATTTATGTTGTTTCCAGGTTCTGGCTATGACAAATAATGCTGAAATGAACATAGTTGAGAACATGTCCTTCTGGTGTGATTGAGCATTCTTTGGAGGTCACTGGCTCAGGCTTGCTCCCCCAGAGGTCACTCCCTCATACCTGCTCTGGTGGAGGTCTCTGGCTCAGGCTGCTTATTTTTCTTTTTCACAAATGTTTTCTCCCCTCTCTTATAGGAGAATGGGATTAGTTAGATTTCCTAATTTGGAAATGAAAAGAAATCACCTTTACTAAGACACTACTCTTCCATAGGGCTTATGGCAGGTGGTCTATATGTGCCTCTACTGAGTTCTTTTATAATCCTGGCAACTGGTTCTTAAGAATTCCAGTTTTACAGGTGATAAAACATGTCCAGAGAGTTCCTCATGCATAAATGAATGTGCCCTCATTAAATCACTTGTTGAAATCAGTTTTCTCCTAAGCATTAGGAGGTAGAGCTCTTTACATGTGATAGATCCAAAGGATTTTTCCTGAGTGGGATTCATTTCCTTGTAAAAGAGATTCCCGAGAGCTCCCTTGACCTTCTACCACATGTGGACACAGCAGGAATCTCATCTATGAGGAACAAGCTGTCTCCAGATCTAGAATCTGTCAGCACCCTGTTGTTAGACTTCCTAAAATCTCCTTGCTGTGAGTACTATATTTATGTTGTTCATAAGTCATCATCTATGTTATTTTGTTATAGCAACATGATGGGCCTGAGTCACTAAGTACCACACATATTTAAACTGTAAAATCAAGATTTGATGTAAACAACTCATTTGGTATTACCCCATACAAAAGTTCTTCCTTGGGGCCCATGACTTCCTTAGCCATGGGTTGTGACTATGCTTATAACATGGAGCAAACTTCAAGTCCATTCAAGAGGACAGTTGGTTACCTTGTCAACACTCTTGCCGCTTGTGCACCCATAGGTACATCTTACCTGGAGGGTTGGTAGTATAACACACAACGTCCAGTGTGGGGTAATTCCATCGATGTCTCTTTTTCTTCAGCAACCTGCACAACACCTTCTAATATTCCAAAGACTGGCCACCAGTAAGGGAGTTTCTTAGTCATCTCAATATTGATTTCTCTATGCCCTGCAACCAAAGCCATATGATCTTACCATTTATTATGGTGTATAACAAAGAACAATGACAATGCCCTGAATCATTTTGGGTATCTATAGGGCTCCCCTCACCAATAACTTGTAGTCAGGTAAAAGTGCCCGGCCCTGAGATTTATTTAGCAACCCATTCTTCTGAAAGCAGGATTGTTCACCCCATGTGGGTACCTATGCTCAAATTCCCTAAAAAACATTTTGCAAATTAGCTTACAGTTGTAATAATGGATGGGGTTTCATAAGGCTTTATCATGCATCCTTCGTTATATTCCTTTATATATGTGATATTTACACATATATAGTAATATATATATAATGATATATATATATAATATCAGGAGTGAGTAGTAGAGCAACACACATGATATGAAAAATAGGACACTGAATATGAGAGGTTCAAGTGAGGGTGAGGACGGGGACTGGAAAAGATGGACTAGAGGATGGGCTAACCCAAACATAATCCTTTATATATTATGATGATATNTATATATATCAGTCCTTCTTTAAGAAGGGTCTATGAAGAGAAAAAAAAGAATCACAAGAGGGGCTGGTGATATGGGTCAGTGGATAATAATGTTTGCTGAGCAAGTCTGAAACCCCGAGTTCATATCCCCAACACTCGCATAATGAGCCATATGTGGTTGTATGCTCTTGTAACTCCTGTACTATGCAGGTAGAGACAGAACCATCTCTGGAGTTGGCTATATACCAGCATATCTGTAAAAAAGTGAACTACAGGTCCAGTGAGAGATGCTATCTCAGGGGATTAATGCAGAGGGTGATAGAGCAAGACTCTTGACATCTTTCTCTGGCCTCTGTGACTGTCAGCTCACATATATGTGCATATACCATACAAACACACACACACACATCACTTACACAATGACCAACATCAACAACAAAAGAAAATATCACCAGGGTGAATAACTTAATATGAATGAAAAAAATGAAGGCAGATGATTCTAGAAACAGGGCTGACAGAAAGAAATATATTGTGTTATATTGTGCGTTGCAGGGAAGTTACTAATGAAACTGAAGTTTTGGCAGCTTGGTGATGCCATTTTTTCTAATTGACTACTACTTAATATGGCAGTCTTTTGACAAAATTGTGATTCTATTTTCCATGTACATGTCTTATCTCCTTGACTGGCTGTTCCCTAAGGGCTGGTAGGGTCGTTGATGCATTTATCTTTGTATCAAATGCCTTGGAAATTAAAGTGATCAAAATAAGTGAATGACTAGTGGACTAAATATGTGGCTTTGACAAAACATTTAGTATCAGTTTCATTTTACAGAAGAGGAAGAAGTCTCTCTGTCAGAAGTGATGCTGTCAGACCCCCAGGCCAGTACTTTCTTCTCTGGCTCTTCACACTTTCCTGCTCCTGGTCAGCCTGGTCAGCAAATGCTCATGAATGAGGTAGTCCAGACAAGGCTGCAGTTCCTTGCACACATAACATTTGGCTGCAATGTATATTGCAAGACGCATAGCACTTTGATATACTCATTTCCTTTTGTGTGTTTTTTTCCTCACGACTAAGATGCTGACTTCTTTCAGCCTTTGTTCTTCCTTCCACAATCACAACACTGCTTAACACCTTTCCTGTAATGACCAGCATGCCAACCATTAACAACTAAACAGAGATTATCACCAAGTGCATGAATCATGAAGCATTTATGCAGAGAGTCATCCAGAGCACACATTGCTAAGTTCTGCAAACAATTACAGCCCTGGTGTAGTTGTTGTCTTCCAAGACAGTTTTGCAGCCCATTTTGCCTTGAATGACTAGAAACACCCTTGTAAAGACTCCTGATTTTTAAGTTTAATACCTTTTTTTTTTTCAAGTAAAATGTGAACTCCGGGCTAAGGCTGCAAAAGTTATTTTCTACTAGCAAAAAAATCATACTAGAACTTTTAACCTTTGTCTCACGGAATCCAGGCAAGAAGCTTATTCATCTTTTTTGCATTTTTAATGCAAAGGAAGTATTTATTTTATGAGGACAATTAAATGGGTTTGCTATGCACCAATCTCTCTAGAACACAGACCACGTATGTTACATAAAACAGACATACTTCCACGCCAAGGGAATCTCTGGTCTTTTCTCTTTCATCTCACCTTTCTGCACTTCCATCATGACCGAGTGATGCGTTTGCCTCTAGCTGGAAAATTCATAAATCTGAGGGGAGGAAGAGGTTGACTTCTTGGCTGTTTTCTCTCTCTCAGAGACTCATGGCCCATTTATCAAAGGGCTCCTCTCTAAGAACGAGCCTGTATCACCTCAACCTCCTTGCGAGGTTTCCTTGAGCTTTCCCTCCCTCCTCGTTGGTTTTTAAAAGTTTTTGCAGCTCCTGGAGTAGAGGGGATTTGCAAGGTTAATGGGAAACTTCCAGGAGATGCAGATTTGTCAGAGTGTGCATTGAGTGGGAAGGGAGGAATATGTTGGGCCTTTGTTATGAAGGGTGCTTAATCTAAGATGGGCAGGATAAGTGGCCAGACCTGTGTTTTGAGAAGGTCTGATTTAGGTAGTTATTAAGAGCCTTGCGACTTTATGACAACTTGTGGAATCCTGACTATGGAATTTTATCTGTGGGTTTCAAACATTCCTCTGCAATGTTCAGAGCCCCAGGATTTATGATAAACAAACTTATCATTGCTGCGCTTCCAATTTCCCAAGGAGACCAAGAGACCCCCACCCCCACCCCGAGGTCAGATCCAGAAGAGAAACATTCCAGTTTTCTTCTTCACCGCACTCTGCAGACCTCGAGGGCCACCTGTCCTCACTCTCACGGCCTTGGGATGGATACCTTCCCTTGTTCTGGATGTTTTGGAATCACAGTGCGACAAGAGTTTGAAGCTTTTCTTCCCAGTTTGGGCCTAGCTTTGTTGTTTTGAACCAGTTACTTGATCCCCAGTTTTACTGTCTATAAAGAGGGATTAATAATTCTGAATTTGGTAAGTCACTGTAAGGACAAAACAAGACCATCTGGAAAGCCTCACATATCGAAGGTGCTCTGAATACCTTTGCTTTTCTTCATGTGTCGCTGAAAGAAAAGGTTTGAATCAGAGGATTCCGTGCTCAGGTGTTTCATTCTGGCAGGTCTGCATTCAAGGGCTGTGTTAGCTATCAATTTCTTGGTTACAAGTTACAGAGATGTATTGTTTTATAGTTTCTGTGGGTCAGCTCCAAGTGTGGATCAGCAGAACCCTTGGGTTTTCTTAAGGGGCTACAATCAGAGTCAGTGAGGGCTGAAGTCTTATCTGAAGGCTCACCCAAGGAAGCATTCAAGTCCTAATTCATGTGACTGTTGGCAGGATTCAATAATTCGCAAATTACTGTAGACCGGACATCTGTTTCCCATTGTCTTTTGTCTTGCAGCCAGATTTCATTTGTTGCAATGAGAGCCTCTCCATAGGTGATTTGTTTCATGCAAATAAGCAAAGAGACTTCATCAGCAAGATGGAAGTCAGACTTTCACGTGCTCTCCTCATGGAAATAATAGCCCACCATATTTTTGGTATTTTGTTGGTTAGGAGGATGTCTTTTAGGAGTCAAGATAGCACAAATGAAGGTAGAAATCACTGGGTTTTTTTGGGGGGCAACTCATCATCACCTCTACTCTGAGCACATACACAAGAGACAAAAGAGCTGACATTCAGCTCAAGGGTGATGACAATCTAGGACAACAGGCATATAGATCTGTCATCTCTTTGGGGGATGGATGCAGGAGGAGTTAATATAGAGGAAAGATGCTGGTGGTTCCTTATTTGTTGGTATTCAGCTGGCAACTGAATATGACAGGAATCTCTGAGACGGCCATGGCTTCCTGGTCAGGGTGTTTGTTACTCCTGATCCACTCCTTGTGCTCCAGAGTATAAACCTAAGGTTTCATGGCTCAAACCGATACAAGGACGAGGTGACAGGGAGGAAAGTCGAAGGGTGGGGGCCACCTCTGCACTTCCTTAGGTATCCTGTTTGGCTTAGGGGTCTGAGCATACTGACTTAAGGCTTTAATTGCCTCATACGTCTTCTTTTAAATTAGTTAATATGGAAACACATACACAGTACTTAAGTAAGAGAGGGTACTAGAAATTTTAAGGTCTGTGTAATCTGCAAGTGTTGGGAATCTATGCTACAGAGCAGGCTTTCCCCTTCTCTATAAAGAGCCCAACGACAAACAAGGCTCAACACGTGCTGCTTCGCCTGCCTGCTCTGTGAGGTACAAGTTCTTCCCTCAAATGAGAACATTGGCTTGAGATGCACACACCCTTCACTTTGCTCTCTGTCTGGCATGTTGGTGGTGGGCGAAAAAGACACTGTTAATAATTTTCCCAGGACAATAGCTTGGAAGTGACTCTGTCTAGGTCAAACTAGAAGCTGTGTTCACTCCAAATTTGCACTAAGTCTCTGCAGTTCCGTGATGAGCAGTTACTAAACATCTTCTCCATATCACTCCCACACCTGTCTTATGGTTTACATGCCCCACTATGTGGAAGTGATCTGTTTGGTAACAGAAATGTATTCAGCCAGAGAACAGAATGAAATCCAGTCATTTACAGCAAAATGGGAGGAAATAAATGACACTCTGCTAAATGAAGCAAGTTAGATGTTGAAAGACAAACACCACATGTTCTTTATCATATGGGAATTTAAAATTCAACCTGAACGTAGAACAGGGATCACCAGAGGGTAGAAAATGTAGTGGTTTAGTACCTACTTCATTAGCCCATGCAATTAATATGTCAGCAAATTAAAAATAATTAGGAAAGAATTTTAGTATCTGAGGAAAGTACAGGGTTAGTTGCATTTCATAAAAAACTTTGGACATACATCTGGGAAAGAATGAGATGCATCTTACAAAGGCTTTCCCTGGAAGATTCGTGAAATGACACAAACCTGAGAAATGACTCGTTTTTATTATAAATCCATAAAGTCCCTCTCATCCTCATCTTCCATGTTTACTGGTTAGTAAATGTAGCACAATGTAACTTTATTGAAAGATAAAATGTCTATAGGACAAAACATTTTGATATAAACTTGGATTTCCTTGGAAGGAAGACACGTTTAGATGTGGTGGGGGTTGATTTGCCCCTTGTTCTCCATTCTCATCAAGGCCAGGTTGTATCACAGTCTGTTCTGGACTCTGCTGAAGACAGCGTTCTGACGAAGGTGTGGTGAGCCCTTTCCGCTTTTCAGTTTTCACAGATCTTGTGGTAGGTTTTTGTACTGCCTCACCATGGAGGGAGAAGGGAAGACTGCAGGGGCTGGCATATCTATGGCATTTGTCAGAAGACTTGAGACTCTCTGGGCTCTGGGTCTGTGCTTCTTTCACAGGCACACGTAGCTCCAATTGATATTAAGGGTCAGGCAGGGTCCTTTATGGGCCTCGTGATGTGAAGCTTGTTCTTGCCAGGGGAGTTGTTATAACTGGTATCACAGGGTTTATGGTCCCCAGGAACCATGTCCTGGGACTTTTGAGGGTAAATGGAGGCAATTCATTGGCTCCAGAAGACCTGTAATGTTTGTAAGAATCACAGTGCTGGCTCTCAGGTGCCTCAAATCAAGCCTTGGTTTTTCAGCTGTTGTAGGATCCAGGCTGTCAACATGAGCTCTCATTTCTGAGAGAGACCAGAGAACTAAATAAAAATCAGAGCATTGGGCTAAAGATGAAAATCTCTAGGCTGCTTCAAAACAATGAAAAATGATCTTTCTTCTTAATATTCTCCTACCTCTTAAACTGAGACAAAATTTTTCAGAGAAACATGGAACTTAAGAAACTACAGTAGATAATACAGCTTTGGAGAACAAAGAAAATGTCAAATATTTAGCAGAAACTGGCCTGGGATTGTTAAACTAACTTTTAACTTAACGATGGTTGAGCTATGTTTGTGTATGTATGTGTGTCTGTTGATGTATTCTGATGTTTGTACATCTATGAATGCCCAAGTTATATGTGTAGATAAGTGCATGTTGCTATGTGTTTGTGTACACATGTGTGTATATATGTGTGAATTTATACCTGTATCTCTGTGTAGTGATAGGGATAAGGGAGCGGGCCCTGCTTTTCATCCAGCCCAGCTCCCGCACGGCTAGCTT
>LOEQ01009985.1:0-40059 GCA_001685075.1 Bramus lutescens | reverse complement strand
GCTCCAGGGGGTGTGTAGCCACTGGCTGTCAGGCTTCCTACAGCAGTCTATTATACTCATTATTCTCCAAAGTAATTATGGGAAGAAAATCATTGTTCTCAATGTCTTGTTGACGAGAAATCAGAATTCAGAAAAATTTAGAACTCGTCTAACACCACACAGCTATTAGTTAGGTAGCCCGTGTGTATTTTTAACTTTAATTATGAGTAGTTTTAAACAGAAGCGGCACCTCTCACTCATCCACATTAATTACCACATTAATTACCAGCAGCAGGTCTTCTTTTATCCATCGCCCCCCATTCCTTTCGATGGCAGGGGAATATTTTGGGCAAATCCAGGGTGCCATGTGTATTTGCTGGGTTCATTTCAGTATGTGTCTGCCATCCATATGAGCTCCAGTGGAGCATAAACTGAATGGGTAAAGTGAATGGCTTTCCATAGAAAAAAAGTATCTTGCGCTTCCTTTAGCAGGATCTTTTCTGTTTAGACTAAGATCTAAAAGTAGGCTGTGGGCTGTGTGTGGCTTATTTAACCACGATGGCACTTCTCTCCTTTAATAATATCTTCTTTCTCCCTCTCTTCTATGCCAGTTATTAGTCCAATGATCATGGCTGTCTCCTGTGTGCATTTTCCCACTTTCTGGAGTCAGTTAATTAATTCTGCTTGATTTTGGTTGACATGTTCCTTTAATTCCTCCAAATTTCTATTGCTCAGCAGTTTAATACAGTGGCATTTAGGTGAACATGTTGTCTTTGTACGCAGGGTGTGCACGTGTGTGCGTGCATGGGTGTGCCTGAGTGTACATATGTGTAGCTCAGAGGTCTCTGGGTGTCCTTTGATGTTGCTTCCATGTTATCCTTTGGAGACAGGGTCTCTCACTGAACCTGGGCCTTGCTGATTTCCAGCTACGCTGATGGCCAACAAGCACATATGATCATCGTGCTGTCCCTCCCTCTCCACGGGGCTACAGGATCATTCATGGCCATTTCTTGCTTTTTTATATATGTATTCGGGTTCTAAACTCGGGATCTCATGCTTTGGAGGCCTTTTCTCCAGCCTTTAGAAAAGCAGTAGGATTGGAGGAGGTATCTGAAGAGGAAGCTAAGTGGTTAAGAGCACATTCTGCTCTTGCAGTGTTCGGAACAGGTACAATTTCCAGCTCTTAAATGGAACCTCACAACAGTCCATAAATCCCGCTCAGGGGATTTGACAACTTCTTTTGCTTGCCAGAAGCACCAGGCATGTATGTACATATTTGCATGTACATAAAATAAAAATATTTTTCAAAATCCACAGCTTTTAAAAGGAAATGTCTATATGTACGAATGTACATGTTCAGGTGAGTGTATCTGTTTGAAGACTAGAGAACAATTCTGGGGGCTGTCCCTCAGTTGCTGTCTGCCTGGTATTACGGAGACAAGGACCTCTCACTGAATCCATGGCTGGCCAGTGAGCCCCAAATATCCCCTTATCTCTGACCCCCAAACACGTGTGCTCCAATACTCAGCATTTCACATGGGTTCCTAGATCTAGTCCTCATGTTTGTGTGGTAAACACTTTTCCAGCTGAGTCTTTGATAGTGTTTTTCTGTATTGGTGCTGCTTTGTTACTCAGGTCAGATGTTGTTGATGATCTGAGCCATGCTTAACAAAGTCTCTGTGACATTTGCTGTGGTTTATGAGGCAATGACAATCACTGTCCAGTCAATTATCTCATTAGATGTTAACTGCACATTTTTGTGTTTCCATCATTCCTGACACAGTCACTATGGTACTCCCATCCATTCCACAAGTTTCTCTTTCAGGACAAGTATGCAGTTCTGAACCCTGTGCAATCCACCAGAAACTGAGATGGCTACCACGTAAATAACAAGCATCAGTGCCATTGGCACTAGGCATAATTTTAGCAAGCGGCTCTTAACAGTATGATTTAAAATTTCTGGAACTTCCTGTTTGATATCTTTTAGAATGTTTGGCCATAGGCCACTGACACTATGGAAAACAGAAACATTGCTTTGAAAGAACCATTGTAGTTACCATTCTTCTATGGTAAATTTTCTTACATCAATTATTTGGTGCCCTGGAGATATGGTTCATATCCAAGAGGTAGGTTGACTGATTTTGACCTTTTACCTACTGAGTTTGGTGATCATGGGTTGGTACATTATTAAGCAGGACCCAGGACTATGTCCGTCCCAAGGTCCTCTGGGCTTCACGTTGCTGAATATGGCTGAAAATAGTTATGAGTATGGCCCAGAACAAAAGTCTTAATTTACTTCTAACTCTGAGACTTTCTCTGTAATTTTATTCTGTGACTTGATTTTGGAGTTATCGAATGTGATTATTTCACATGACAACATGGTGTTGCAGTGTCAAAGGTGAACCACACCTGAGTCTAAGCCTGTGTGCTCATGTGATGAGTATATGTGTGTGCGTGCATGTAGTGTTTGCATATATGTAAGCACACATATGTGTATATATATATATATGTATTTGCACAAGTTTTTATATGCATGAGAGGTCAGAGATTGATGTCTGGTGTCTTCCTCCATTTTTCTCACCTTTATTTCCTTAGTCAAGTCTCTTAGTTGAGTCCAGAGCTCATTGTTTCAGCCAGCCTAGCTAGGAACATCTGCTGGAGATTTCCTGTCTGTGTTTCCTGCAGATTCTGGTATTGTACATGGGCTACCACACACACCTTGCATTTATATGGGTGTTGGGGTTCTTTACTTACTGAGCCCTCTCTTTAGCTCAACTCTACACCTTTAAGTTTCTACTTAAACGAAGAGTTTAAAATATTGCAGAAATGAAAACAGGGTCTAAGTGTCCTAGTTCTTCTTGACAGCTGTGTGGTTAATAAGCCACAGTTTTCAACCTTCTTCCTTCTGCTGGTGGAAAAGTCAGGGACCACTAGGGGTCTTCTTTCGGGATCTGATTAGCCATTATAGTCATCACAGTCATCACTCAGTTTGGGGGCAGTTAGGCATAGTGAAAGCTTGCTGTCCAAGCACTGTCTTAGCTACTATTCTAATACAGAAGAGATACTGTTTCCAAGGCAACTTGGAGAAGGAAGCATTGGACTTGCTTGCAGTTTCAGAGGGTTAATCCATGTTCATTGTGATGGAAAACATGGCAGCAGGAAGGCAGGCATGGCACTCAAGCAGTAGCTGAAAGTTTGCATCTTGTCTAAAAGATGGAAGTAGAAAGAGACTAGACTTAGCATTGATTGAAGCCTCAAAGCCCACTCCCAGTGACATACTCCCCCCAACAAGGCCACACATATGCTAACAAAATCACACATATTCCCCTCTCATGCTCATGGCTTCCAGGGCTAGAGGACTCGGAGCCTGCATGCCATGGTATCCTTTTCCAACTTGCTTTCTGGAGAAATCAACCTCTTGGAAAGAACAGGAAATTAGGTGAGTAAATATAGTATTTTCCCTCCAGTCTCAAGAGAGTGGCTGTTGTCGGCATCAGTGAAAAATTGTAGATTGGATGTGACTTGATGCTTCTCACGAGCTTGGCTAGGCACTGCTGCTGGAACCAAACATCTTTCTGTGTGCTCATGTGAATACTTGAAAATAATTTGTTTTTCCCTGGGCTGTTGAAATGAAAACAATTTTTAAAATTTCCAGGACGTACTGATGCAATCTCAGGAGGTCCCTGACCTGGTTTTTGTCACATTGGCCATTCTATGATGCTGGGGACATGGGGCAAGATTACCCTTATACACCATTAACTTTGGAAGAGTTGAGTTCTTTCCCAAGTCGTCAGCTCTCTCTCTCTCTCTCTCTCTCTCTCTCTCTCTCTCTTTCTTTTCTGATAATATTTTCACCAGTCCTAAGTGAGAGGGTCAAGGCTGGCCATCTTCCCAAAAGGAGATGCCTGACATTTATAATTGCAGTATGCTAACCTCTTTACTCACCTTTACCAGGAAATATGAAGGGGAGAAATGATTTCTGCCCATAGGTGTTTTAGAGAGGAAGGGAGGGGTGTGCCAGTGGAACCAAACATGCTGAGAGAAGGGCAGAAGGCCAGGCATGTCCAAGAACAGGAACTCCACAGACAGTGAGGAAGTGCTGCTATTGTGAGCCAGGTGCACGCCAAAGAGACAGCCAAGGTTTCTCCTCTTGATACTCATCACTGCCCCAGCTTAATAGCTGTTTGAAGATGGTACAGTAAAGTGCTTGGGAAAGCCATTTTTATGGAGTCCTCTCCAGCCACAATCTATAGAGTGGTTGTGGTTGGCATGAACACAGGGCATACTTGGTACTCCTTCCTATACTCTTATCTACATGGATTTGGGGCTGGCATGCTAATCTAAGGACCCAGATAGGACACTACAATACTCATAGAAGCTGGCTAATGCATACTTCTAATGTGGCCCATGGTCTTACCCAATAGTTTTCTTTTTCCCTTTGGGTATATTGGCATTTCCCTATAGATTCTCGGTTGTTGACAGATGGTATCTGGAATCCACATTAGAAAGGCCAGATATTTAAGAAAGGTCACTCCACCAGCCCCACACAGAGAATGCAGATGCCTGGATCTGGCCTGACTCCAAAGATCAAGGCCCTTTGAAATCCAGGTCCTTTTCCAGAAATTCTATCCTGTACTAACGAGCATCCCTGCTGTAGAAATAGTTTTTGTTTGCTAATATTACACACAATGCTAAAGCTTCTGTTGTTTTATTTGTGCTTTTCGTGGTGTGTGTGTGTGCGTGTGTGTGTGTATGTGCATATGGATATATGCATGCAGGTGCATGTCTATACACTGCTTGTGTCTATAAGGGTTCACCTTAGGATGCTTTCCTTTATTCTTTTCACTTCATTTATTTTGCTTTTGTTCACGTGTGTATTGGTGTTCATATCTGTGTCAGCCACATGTGTGCATGTGTCTTCAGAGGTCAGAAGAGGGTGCTAAGTTCCCTGGAGCTGGAGTTACAGGTGTTTGTGAGGTTCCTGAGTGGGTGCCAGGAACTGAACTCCATTACTTTGGAAGAACAAAAAGTGCTCTTAACCTCGCATCCATCCTTCCTGCCTCTTCACCTTATGTTTTGAGACAGATCTCTTGTTGAACACACAGTTCACCAACTGTGAGCTCCAGTGAGCCAGTGAGCTCCAGATGTCTGTCTGTCTCTGTCTTTCCAATGCTTGGGTTATAGACACGTGGCACCACACCCAGCTTCTGCGTGGGTGCAGGGGATCAGCACTCAGGTCCCCACACAGACTCTTTACTGTTGGGTGTCTCACCAGCATCCCTGCTCTTTGCTTTAGGAACCAGCAGGACCTGAGAGAGGACCACAAAAACCTTGACTATATTCTGTGGAGGGGTGTGCCACAGCAGAAACAGTCACCATGTAGAAAGAGCTACTTACCTGTACCTAAAGAAAAACCAATATTGTGTTGGATAAATCAAATGCCTGCTGAGTTCATTTTCTTTCCCATTGATATCAAGTGAACATTTTCCATTTTTCTTGGCTGCTCACAATTCCAAGCTGGGCAACTTTTTAAGATCCACAATTAACCACCTGATGGAAGGAGGGCAGGGGGTGTGAGTGGGGCCTGAGCAGAATTAGTTGGTGGAGAACCAAGGCAACAGTATCTGGGGGAGTGGACAATCACAGCTGCATGAGAGGCAGGTCCTGTGAGTGGCAATTTCCATTCACCCACAAGTCTCCATTTTGCTCCATAGAAAGCAAATTATGCAGCTTCCATCACGCATTCTCCATCTGTGCTAGCTGTACAAACCGGAGGTTGGTACCAGAGAAAGCTCCGGCTGTTTGGAATTGTAGTTTTCAAACTATAACATGTTCATCTGGCTTTTGAGAGGAACACCGTCAACATACTATGGCCCCTTCTTATCATTGATGTCTCTCTATCATGCTCCCCTCTGTCTGTGTCTGTTTCTCTGTGTCTCTGTCTTTGTCTCTGTCTCTGTGTGTGTGTGTGTGTGTGCGCGCGCGCGCGTGTGCGTGTGTGTGTCAGCTAAACTCACTGATCAATGAATAAAAGAAATTTGGCCTTCCCCACCTCCATACCTGCCTCTGGGTGGGGGGACTGTCTCTGCTTTTCACATGGGTGTTGTGAACCTGAATTCATATCCCCATGTTTATGTGGAGGTACTCTGTTGACTCAGCCATCTTCCCAGACCCTCAAATTGCTTCTTTGGAGGACAAAAAGACATTTCATGTAAGACATGAAGGTAAGTTAAGTCAGTTTGCTAAACTGTTATTTTCAGGGCACAACAGGGACAGTGCTCAGGGGTCCCAAGTCCAGAAGACACAGGCAGGGAGGCCTGGGGTCCACAGAATGCCAAACTAGAGTTTTGATACTAATTTTGTAGCTCATTATTTTTTTTTTTCAAAGCAATACAATGCACTAAATCCAAAAAGTGAATCCAACTCAGCATTGGAGTGCTTAGTTATGAATTAATCAAGCAGTTAATTCAATAAATGTTAATTGAATATCTGATAAGTGCCAGGAACTCTTATGGAGCTTATATTTATTCCAGATAGTGAGAAGTCAGTGAAGGAAGAAGTAGGTAAATGAGATTGGGTAGAAAGGAAGATTAGAGTGTCGTGTGTGTGTGTGTGTGTGTGTGTGTGTCTGTTTGTGTCTTATGTGTCTGTATACATGGGTGTGGAGGTCAGAGAGAACATGGAATGTTCTGCTTTATCACATTTCACCTTATTCCCTTGAGACAAGGCTTCTCATTGAACCTGGAAGCTAGCGTGATAGATAACAGTAGCAACAACGATGACAATGACAACAAAAAGCATGGGCAGCACATAGTCAACAGCGCTTCTGTTGGACTTGCCCATATTGGGCTTCATGGGCAAGCAGGTTTAGACTTTTGTAGTAGGAAACAGGAGGTTAGAGAACAGTTCAAGATGTGACTCTGGCATTGGATGGAGCAAGGGGTAAGGATCTGAGAGCCCTTCATGGGTTGGAGTCACTTGCAGCTGTAGGCTGTCTTTTTTTCTTAATTAATTTATTTTTAAGAAACAATCTTTTCTCATTTTACATACCAATCCCAGTTCCCATTCCCTTCCCTCCTACCTCTCCCCTACCTCCTGCCACCTCCTATCCATTCCTCAGAGAGGGTAAGGCTACAGGGAGTCAACAAAGTCTAGCACATCATTTTGAGGCAGGACCGAGGCCCTCCCCATTATTACCCAGGGAGTAAGAGTCGATGAGGAGAGGATGGATGGCTGAGCTCTGGCCACCCCTGAATGTACAAGCAGAGGTGAAGATGAGTCTGAAATCATGACTGAAATAGCATGGGCAGTAAGACAAGATGGTGGTCAGGGAAAGTGGGCTGTGGACACGGCTGAAGAAAACATTTCCACACACTGGAGTGTGTCAGACTACAGAGACGATGTCACCTTCTGCTTCCACTTTTACAACCCCCAAGTCAGCTTTTCCATTCTCTGTGGTCAGAGGCAAAGGGCCTTCATCCACTCCAGTTTCTTTCATTTTTGAGCAATCAATGTTTGCAGATTGTCATGAATATAGTAGATATTGTCTTAGTCTGTTTAAGATCCTGTAACAAAGTACTTAAGAGTGAGACATTTAGAAATGGTGTTTCATTTATCTGAACCAAATAAATTCAAAATAAAAGTATCAGTAGGTTTTGTGTCTGACAAGAGCTACCCTTGCTTCACAGGTGGTACCTACTGAAGGCTTATTAGGTGATTGAGGGATATGCATCCTTGTTATAATTCTTCTATATTGTACTAACGTCATCTATGAAAGCCCTACACTCCGAGCTTCATCATCTACCAGGGCCCCACCTTTAATATCTTCGTTGCTGATTAAATTTCAACACAGGAATTTTGAGAGATACAAATATCCAAGACACAGCTCATGTATAATTGATAGAGCATAAAACAAAGGTGAGCTTGCATTGAGATGTGTGCAGGGCTGTCTCATTAGTTATGTTAGCCATACATTTGTATTTTATAGTTTATACTATAGCATCAAGACACTTCTCTGTATACCATTGATTTTGGGTGTCTGATAATGTTACTTTGAGAATGCAAAGGGCAAACTCATATAGATTCTAGAAGTATACAACAGAGAGTTGCTGGGGTTGTCCTGGAAGAATATGTACAATCTAGGCACAAAAAATGGCTAATTGTGCTTTCTATGCGGCTTGCTTATTTTTTTTAACTTGCCTCCTTCCAAACTGTAATCTTCCAGCAGGTAAAATGTCTGTCTAAAATATACATTGCTTGCAGAAGCATAGACTAAGTGCCTGGGGGTGGAACAAAGATTTAAAAAACAAATGAAGGCAGAAATCTTCAGTTTTATTCATGTTGTTCACTTATATAGTTCAAATAATTATTGTACAGTTTTTGAATTTTTCACTCATATGGTCATTGAGTAACCCTCCGGCCAACTCCAGCCTATAGGCAAATTTTATTTTGTGTACATCAGGCTTTCCAGCATTGGAAAACTGAAAAATTTCATATACACCCACTTTCTTGTCATTTTGCAAATGTAGTATATAACACTAATATTTGTTTATGTTTTAAATTACCCAAGTGACTGTTTCATTGATTCAATTACTTGAGTAAACTCACAGATGATTGTGTTTTTAATCAATTGACTCACAAGGCTTATTTTTCCTATAAACATTTCAAGTTGAGTTTAATTTCAGTATAAAATCATGTAGATTATTCAAACACCTTCCAAGATGAGACAATCAAATATTCTACATGCTACATTGTGTTGGATGCTATGCAAAAAGTCACCAAGATAATTGTTTTTGAAATGTTAACATAAGATGTACGTAGCTCCAATAGTTAACAAATAAGTTTTGTTGTATATTTAAATGTTGAAATATTGTAAAGAATCAATACATTGGCTCATTCTCTGTATGTATCTCAATGGTTAGACCAACCATCAGAATCTACCATGCTTACTCTCAAAAGTGACTTTCATTAGTTGACATGAAGTGGTAGAACATGACTCTCCAAACCTTGACATTTTGTCATACTGAATATTATGACTTGAAACCAGCTAAGTAAAAGCATATACAGAAAGAACTCTGGTCTGCCCTTGCCTAGACCTTGCATGTAAATTCTCCATGTGAAGGCATCTCCCCTTCTACTAATACCTGCAAGATTAGCATGAAGCTTCCATTTGAAAGAGATATTGCTAAGATGAATAACATAAGCTTTACTAAATATATTTTTTCTACACTAGTTTTTCTCATATAGAAAGTATCCTGGTTAGTTTTACTGTCAACATGACACAGCCTAGAGTTCCCCGAGAAAGGGATTGTTCAGGTCAGAGTGGCTTATGGGTATATCTGTGGATGGTTGTCTTCATTGTGAGTTGATGTATGAGGGTTCAACCTACTGTTGGCAGTTCCATCCTCAGGCAGGTGGCGCTGAACTATAAAGGCAGCTGAGTTAGCTAGCTGAGATTCTCCAGTGTAAGTCAGCATGCAGCATTCCTCCATGGTTTCAGTTGAACATCCTTGACTGTAAGGTTCCTGGCCTGGCTTCAGGTTCATGCTCGAGCTCCTGTCCTGACTTCCCTCCATGATAGACTATGACCTATACAATGTAATCAGCCCTTTCTTTCCTAGGTTGCTCTTGGTCATGGTCTTTGTCACAGCAGCAGAAAGGAAGCTAGAACAGACACCTTCCACACAGTTTTCTAATCACAGAAGACAAATTTTCCCTCTTATTTGTTAGTCTATTGTCTAGATTCTTTTATATAATTTAATCATCCTTTTCAGAGTGATGTCTTTTTCTGAAGATTCCTCTAGTAAGAGAATGAGCTTTTGCCAGACCTAGCAGCCAAGTTAATAATGTACCTTGCTATCATTTAAGGCAATTACTCAATTTGCTGCCCCATTGTATGCTCACCCTGCCTTTAAGAGAGCAGTGTAACTAACCTTACTCTGCTTGGGATTTCCCATGAGACCAAATTTTACAACCTATGCTAATTCATTGGTTTAATCTTAAGTTGCATACTTTTGTGTGTATGTGTGTGTGTGTTGTAATCATTTTATGAAAGTAGTCAACAGGTTAAAAGCAACTCTAAACAATAAATATTCCATAAACATTAGAAACAACATGTGGGTATAGGCCGATAATATCTGTATGAGGTTTTGAGTGCTATTCTGGGTCAGTAATGTAACTGTTTGGTTGGAAGCATCACCTCAGCCCCTAACATCTTTATCCAAAAAGAGTCTGGAATATTTGGTTGGAAATGTCACCCCAGCCCCCTGGCATCTATATACACAAGGAGTCTGGAATGTTTGGTGGAAAGTTCCAAGCCCCCTCCCCTGGGAGTGGCTGCAGTCCATACTCCACCTCCAAGAAACCCACAAATGGTGACCCCTCCCCAGGGAAGGTCAAGACCACTCCCATAGGCTATTTAAATTGTTCCCCCAGAGAATGAACATGTGGTCTCCCATTTTCCCTCTTAGTGTTTTTTGGGGGTTGGGGGGACCAAGGAGTGCTGGTATCCATTAAACCTGGGTTTCTTCAAATTTGGTCTGACTTGGTTTGATTCCAATTATTGCATTGGGCGAAATGTTTGTTGGTCTGAAACAAAACTTAACATTTGGAGGTCTCATCGAGATGGGCTGTTTTTCCAACACTGGCCCAGGGCTACCTGTTGGAAAACACCTTTCTCGCCTTTGCTCTCTGCCAGGTTAAGATTGGCTTCGTCTGGGTGAGTTCCCCCTTTTCCAGTACATGCCTCTAAGGTCCAGGGCTCATACGTTTGTAGGGAAGTCTGCTGAAGCCACAGTCCATGCCAGATTCTTGACCCCACCAAAAGTGGCAAGGCAGTCCTCTCTGAGGTGGGATTGCTAGGGCAGAGATGTCTGTTTTTTAACTCGAGAGTCTTATCACGGTAGATGCAATGTGGTAGGCACTGAGTCCTGAGACTTGGCATAGACTTGTAAAAATGGGCACTTGCAATTCGATGCCTGATCTCCAAATACCCTTGGGCTGCCTTTTATTAAAAATCCTTTTAAATTGGGGCTATCTAACACTTAACATAAAACAAACAAGCCCCCATATGCCCATGGTTTCTGGATGCTGTGCTCCCGATCCCATTCCTCTTTCCTGCTCCTCTCCCCACTTCTGTTTACTGTTTGTCTCATGCTGGGACTCTCTACAAGGGATCCATTTCCCCCTTTCCTTCCACTCTAAAACTGTATAGTTCTTCCATCCTTATGTTTCTATTCTCCATTGCAATGTCTGCTAATCTGGTCCTTAATGGTCACCTATGTGCTTCCCTGGCTTCTGCTGCCTGCCTATACCAGGATTTTTAATTTGGTCAGCTGACACAGGTTCCTAAAAATGTTTTATTTGTCTGTCTGTTAAAATAATAAGGCCACAGTATGCGTGTTTTATGTCTGTGTGAATATGTGTGTTGTTTCCATAGTATGCTTGTTTTATTTCTCTGTGTGTATGTGTGTCTTAAGATCTGTAAAACGTGTAACTCCAGATTATAACAGCTCTAAAAATATTCAAACATTTGGGTAGCTGCCATTTTGACCTCAGCTCCATCTTTGGTAAGAATACCCACGTGTGCTAGACTTACCAAGGAGAAATTCCACCTCCAGAGTTCTTTAACTTACTAAAATATTACTTTTAATCTTCTCACATTTACTTGCATTGGTAAGCTGTAACTAATTGGGTAAAATACATGTCTAAATTTAACTTATATGTCTAATTTAAATACAACTAATAGGTAATGGTATTCAGTTTTCAAGTGTCTTTACAGACATGAAAGTATGGCATTTAACAAAAGAGCTTCTAACACAGAGACATGCCAGCTCCTGCAGCATCCTATAGCTCCTCCAAGAAAATGCATGGTTACAGAAGACCTTCTGCCTGGAGGCTTGCCTTTGGGTACAGCAAAGCCCCCCACACACCAAAAAACAGACTTCCACCTCATCAGCTTCCTGGACCTTACACCAGGGTCAATCATCTCATTCTGCCAAGACAGGCAGACTAAATCCTTCCCCCACACAGGAAAATCTTCAGGCCTCTTGGACTCAGTAGCTAATGGCAAGCACTGCTTCTAAGGCTGGTGTTCTCCAAAGACTACAGAGAGACTTAGGATTGCCTGTGTAGCTAAAAATGCTGTCTCATTTCTGCTCACTTATTCCTCTTCAATCTGTCTAATGGTATTTGATGACTTAAAGTACTGGTAGCTCATTACTTCATTTGTTAAGTTTCCTGCTAAAAATACAGACAGGTATGCCTCTTTCACAGGCTTCATAGTCCAAGATTAATAGGTTTCAGGAGTACCTTCAGAGATCCAGAGTTCCCAATTTCCTTTAATTGTCTTCTAAAATGTTACTGTTCCAGTTGTCTTACAAATACCTTCAGGTTCCTGAAAAAAGTTCTGCTGTTTCAAAAGTCATGTCTGGTAAACAAACAAACAAACAAAACCAAGCACTCTCCAGAGCCTGTTTTTCCCCACCCACTTTCAAGCATATTTTACAGGTCATCACTGCTGCCTGGACCAAGACCAACTTACAAACAGACCTCCAGACAATGCCAACACCTGCACCAGCTCCTGGGACTTCACCATTGGTACCAACTCTCCTGGCTCAAAAGGACACCTACCAACTAAAATCTGGTTTTAAATGGCATATCTGCTCTCGTGTCTCACTTATTCACCCGAGCCTCTTCTGTACAGCCAGGAAACTTCTCTGTCCCACTCTTTCTGGCAGTTCATGACACTTCCCATGGCTATCCCCATTCATAGGGCCAGTAATAACAATATATTTTTTCTCCTAGCCACCTGCCTTCTAATTTCCCTCAGGGAACACCCCCCTGAGGTCCCCAGGATGGCAGTAAACCAGATTCCTCTCCAACCACACCTCTCACTGAGTGTGAGCCCACCCAACTCCCAACGGTCCCTTCTCCCACATTGCCCTATGCACTCAGGAAATAGCCAGACTTGAGCCAGCACCTCTTTATCCAAGGAATCTGGAATGTTTGGTTGGAAGCATCACCTCAGCCTCTAAGATCCTTATCCAAAAAGAATCTGGAATGTTTGGTTGGAAGTGTCACCCCAACCCCCTGGCATCTATATATACAAGGAGACTAGAATGTTTGGTAGAAACTTCCAAGCCCCCTCCCCTGAGATTGACTGCCATCCATACTTCACCTCCAAGAAAGCCACAAAATGGTGACCTCCTCCCCAGGGATGGTGAAGACCACTCCCATAGGCTATTTAAGCTGCTCCCAGAGCATAAACATGTGGTCTCCCCTTTTCCCTCTTAGTGTTTTTCTGGGGGGCTGCCCAGGAGTGCTGGCATCCATTAAACCTGGGCTTCTTTTAATTTGGCATAATTTGGGTCTGATTTGAATTATTGCATTGGCAGAGAGGCTTATTGGGCCAAAAAAAAAACTTAACAGTAACTTCTTCCTTTGTAAAACTCTTTTAAAGACTACTGCAGAAATACAATCCTCAATGCTTTCCTATGAAATGTTTTCTGTGAAGTTCAATAAACACAGGACAAAGTCCCCTTTAGGGGCAGGAAGCACAGACAGGAGTCAGAGGCAGTTCAAACACACATATCAGACAGGCAATAGGCAGCTACAGACTACAACTTATACAGAAAAGATAACAGGTAGATATGGAGAATTAAAATCTGGGCTCCCTCTTAGCATAAACTACTTGAAGAATGTGCTGGCTAGTTCTGTGTCAACTTCATACAAATGGAAGTTATTTTGGAAGATGAAACCTCAACTGAGAAAATATGTCCACCATACTGGGTAAGCTTGTGGTACATTTTTTGATAGATGAATGATCTCTCGGAAGGCCCAGATCACTTAGGGAAGGACCATGTCTGGGTAGGTGGACCAAGATGCTATAGGAAAGCAGTTTGAGCAAGTCATGGGGAGCAAGCCAGTAAAGCAGCACCCCTCCATGGCCTCTGCATCATCTCTTGCCTCCAGGTTCCTGACTTGGATTCCTACCCTGACTTATCTCAGTGATGCAGTGTGATTTGAGAGTTGTAAGGTGAAACAAACCTTTTCCTCCCTAAGTTGCCTTTGGTCATGATATTTATTGTGATAATAAAAACACGAAAATAATTATCCTTCCAAAGTGAGGGCTTGACTGTCAGTACTTCCTAAGTTCCTTAAAGAAGTTGAGTGGCTTCTTTGTTAGCTAGAACACATGAATGTCTTGTATCTTCTCAATGGCCCTATTGTATGTGATATGTGATCAGTCTGTGGCAGACCTCATTCGAGGGTATTGTCTGTGTCCATCTTTCTGTTTGCCTGCCTCCCCTGTCTCTTTCCTTCTGGAGGGATAGATGAAGAGAGATTAAAAGGACCTGTTTTTTTTTTAAATGCTTACCAGGAGGGGTCTGTATAGTTTCATTGGGGGCTGATTCAGGAAAGGACTTCTCTGCTTTTATCTTTGCCATATCCACTGGTCAGTCTAACTATTGATGTCCTGTAAAACTGTTGGCAAATCATGAGTTTAGAGTTGTTGTTGTGTGTGTGTGTGTGTAGTGTGTGTATGTGTGTGTAGTGTATATGGGTAGTGTATATGTGTAGTGTGTTTGTGTGTGTGTGTGTGTGTGTGTATGTGTGTGTAAGTACAGCTGTGCCATGGGGCACTTGTGGAGTTCACAGGACAATATTGGGTGTTGGGTCTCATCTTCCACCTTGTTTGAGACAGGGTCTCTGGTGTTCATTGTATGCAAAAGACTAGCTGGCTTTGTGTTTTCTGGGGATTCTCATACCTTCACCTACCATTGCTCTGCAGGAGTGGATATTACAGGTTCATATTTCTGTGTTTGATTTTATGTTGGTTTTATGGATTCAAGCTTGGGTACCTGCACTTTTATAACAAGGATTCTACAAACTGAATCATCTCTCTAACCCAGATTAGGAAAGAAAGGAAGGATGTTGGTGATCTAATTGGTCCAACAACAGGACCTCTTTGCAGAGGCTTGTGATCTAGCTGCCAATGCTATACCAGGAAGTCCTACTTCCAACAGAATAAAAAGATGCCAAAATAACAGAGAGACTATGGCAGCTAGTGATTTTTGAGTAGTTGTTTTATGCAGTAAATTATTTAATCTTCACAAAACTCCCAGTTCACTCACAACAAGCTGTTGTTGGAACTTTTCCGGGAGGGATGATCAAATGTCTTTTCATCCTGATAGAGCATCAGTGACAGAGCAAAGAAGCAATTCAGTTTCATTCTTGCTGGGCAAACCCATGAGTTTAATTGGGGTTAATTGCATGAATATTCATAACAGATTACTTACAAGAACATGGGCAACTCATGAGTGATTACATCACTGAAGAAAATGCTTCTCTCTCTCTCTCTGTCTCTTTCCCTCTCTTCAGCTTACATGTCTTCAGTAAGATGTAAGGCCCTATGATCCTTTCCCACTCTAGCAGCTCTGAACTGTCTACAAAACCTTGAGAAGCAATATGGTTTGGGCCCTTCTTTCCCTCCTTGAGGAAAGCTAATGGGCACAATCTTGTTCAGGCTTCCTTGGTTCATCACAGAAAATGATAGCTCAAGAGTGCAATGCTCCTGTCATGCGAGGATGACAGCGTTCCACACCCATAGGGCAGGTAAGGAGTCTTGCAGAGTTGCATGATTGTGCAGGACCCAGATACAGTAAGTGACAAAGGCAAGTTACAAACTACTATCTCTACATCCTTGATGACCTTGAACTATGAAGCCTCTCTTCTGTGGTGAATGTGAATCTGGTTATATTTCTTAGAGAGAGAACAGGTCAGAAACCAAATGAAGATTCTAGACCTGTCAAAGTACTAAGAAAATTGGACAAACTTGGCATGAACTACAACTCAGGTAGATGGTAGAGGAGTGTCCAGGGATGTGCACCCTATTCTCTGAAGACCTGGCTTAAGAAACGGTCCTCAGTTCTATATCTAGCAGCTGCAAGCAGAGTCGAAGGACAAATGACCACTTGGTACAGAATTGATGCAGTGGCCAGGGGAACCTAGGACATTAAGGGCAATTGTTTATGTAAGCATGTTTGCAGTTAAGATGGGAAAGGCCTGGGAGTGTGGATCTACTTGCTACATACAGATGGGACCTGGGCTCCTACCTGGGGTCATAAAGAGTATGCCTTGAATAGTCTAGTAGATCCTGCTTGTTTCTTTATCTCCACCTTTCGGGTCTACTCTAGCATTCTATCACATTCTCCCAGAAACATAGAGTTCTTGGTTTATTTAAAGATTGATTCAGGACAGTGGAGTGATTATTGCAGAAACTGTGAGTGCAAAGAGCCCTCATTTACTCTGAGATACCTTCCTGGAGACTGACACATGATGTTAGGTGTCTTGCTCCCTGGCCTGGGTGACACTGTGTACAGATACCTGAGCTCCTTAGTTGATTGTCAGATTGGCTGAAACTGCTTCCATTGGGTCATTGAAATCATCCGCATTTCTTCTGTTCCTTTCTTGCCTTGGTTTGATTTCCTTGTCTTCTGAGTGACTTTGGGGAAACTCACCAAAAACATACAGCATTCATGCTTATGTATTACATATTTATATGTCCAAACATATTCAAAATTCATGGGGAGTGCTGTTTGCTGACTCCAGACGGATCCTAACTAAAATGCACATGGAGATCCTACTACATAGAACACTGGGGCAAGTCCCACCCCTCTCTATTCCTTGTTTCATAATGTGTGAAATGACAGTAACCACAAATTTGAGGAGTTGAAATTCACTGGATTAAAAGATGTAAAACACCCAGTTCTTTATTAAAAATTCAAACAAAGTAAGGGTGGAGATATCTTTAACCCAAACATTACACATTTAAAATATTATACTCATCACATTATATTGCAGCATACATATGTCTAATACATAAAAGTTGTGAAGAATTTTGCAGCCTAGCCTAATTCGAGCACTGTATTGTGACACTACTTGGCTGTCACCCTCAGGAGGCACTATGTCTGTAGAAAGAGAAATAAATATTGCTGTTTGTTCTTTCACTTTGGTATATGTCAGCCCTGCATTGATCTTGGCTAGTTCTCTCCTAGGGATGCATGTAGAAGCAGTTTTCATAGCACAGATAAATATTAAAGGCATATTTAGTTTCCCACAGCGAACACGGTTCTGGAGATAAACAGGCGCATCACGGTAGAATGCTTTTGAAGGTAGATTAAAGGCTGACCATCAAAGTGACCCACAAGGCCATAAAACGTGTACCTTGAAGGAAACTCAGTGACCTTTTCTCCCTCCCTGGATTTTTGTAGAGTGCCTTGGGATAGTCCTGCATGACGGGTAATTTAGACTGTTGACTTAATCCAATGCAGAATCACCTGACAAAGTTGTCTCAATGAGGAATTGTCTGACTGAGGGTTTGGGGCGTGCCTTCCTTTGAGGGATTTTCTCAGTTGGGGTAGATGGAGAGGCAAGAACTCTTCTGAACGTGACCAGCATGGTTTTATGAGTTGGACCCTGGACTGAATGAAAAAGAGAGAGGAAGAGTGGCGAGTGAGCTGAGTGCTACCACGCACACATCAATTCCTTGCTCTCTTCTCTTGACTGCAGGCGTACTGTTACTAGTTCCTTCCGTGGTGACTTTCCTGCAGTGATGGACATAACTTGGGACTGAGAGTCAAATAAGCCCTTTATCTCGTAAGCTGCTTCTTATCACAGTGCTTTATCCCAACAACATGAAATGAAACTGTGAAATCCTCTATCTTTTTTGTTCCTTCGGCCCCACAAGTTTCTTCTCAGGTTTTCTACTCAGAAGTGCATGGCCAAGATTTCTATAGTTTCTAAAGCAAGGGAAGTTCTTGTCTGACAAGGATGGCTTCTGTCTAACTTGTGAAGCCTGAGAAAGCCTTGACTCCTCAGGACTGGGGAGCCGTCTCCATCAGGAAAGTGTTTGCTCCAAAAGCATAAGGAGATGAGCGTGGATCCCCACCTCTCCTGGAAGAAGATGCACATGGAGGTGTGCGCCAGTGGTTCCAATGATTCTACAAGGAGAGGCGATATCAACCTGCCATGTTGACTGACGTTTTCTCCCCCAGTCATAGAGCTGGCAGTGGTTTGAAAGAAAATAGCCCTCAAAGGGAGTAGTGTTCGTAGAAGGTGTGGCCTTGTCAGAGTAGGTGTGGCCTTGTAGGAGGAAGTGTGTCACTGTGGGAGGTGGGCAGGCTTTGAAGTCTCCTATGCCCAGGCACAGCACACAGTTGCTTCTGCTGCCTGTGGAAGAGGCTTTAGAACTCTCAGCTCCTTTCTGCCTGCATGCCATCATGAAGACAGATAATAGATTAACCCTCTAAAACTGTAAGCCAGCCTAAATTAAATGTTTTCCTTTATAAGAGTTGCCATGGTCATGGTGTCTCCTCACAGCAATAGAAATCCTAGCTAGAACAGAGCTTGATACGTAGTAGGCCCTCAACAAATTTCAATAAATGAGAATTCGCTGCACTTGGGGAGCGAGAAAGCTCCCACACTGGTGGCTCCTGTTTCACATTGCACTGTGCACTGCTTAGGATAAATCAGAGAAAATATGATAGTTTTAGTCCTGGCATAACCAAACAGAAATCAAACCATTGTTTAAAGTTCCTTTCTGGGGTTGGGATGTGGCTTAGTTGTTTGTGCCTGCCTGACCTTCCCAACACTACATAAACTAAACTGTGTACAGTGGCAGTCTTGGGAGGTAGAGAAAGGAGGATTAAGAGTTCAAGGTCATTCTTCATTATATAGCAAGAGTTCAAGGTCAGTCTGTAGCACTTAAGACCTCTTCTTTCAAAAGTGGATGAAGAAAAGGTAGTTTTCAAAGTTCTGGATGATTAGAAGCTTGAAAGCTACCTGGATACCAAGAGAACCTGGTTTCCTTCTGTCTGAGCACTCCCTGAGAAGAGATATCATCAACTAGGTTCTACCCAAGTAGTCAGAATCCCTGCTGAGCTGTGGATTTGAAGTAGAAAATGTTTTTCTGATTGGAAGTCATTTCTGGTCTTCCTGGGTTGTTAGGCAGCTATTGCTTCTTCTTTTTTTTCCCTCACCTGGAAGATTGACTAGAGAGCATTGAGCCTTTTGGTCCAGCCCTCAGCCTCAGCATCCTGGGAACAACTACTGAAGGGCCCAGAGCAGGCATCTCTTTGGGGAGTGTGGAAGATAACCTGGAATCATTCCCTGGCATTCTGGGGCTGGAAGAGGTAATGGATTACAAAAGCTAATGCAGTTTCCAGACTAGGAATTCAAGGAGATTAAATTTAGATGTGACCCAGAGCAGGAGGGAAGAGGAAGAAGCCACAGCAGAATGTAGCAGCATGTATCTGGTGACTTTCATCTTACAGGACGCTGCTTGTTAGGTTACTCTTTTATTAAGAGTTTTTCATTGTAATCAGTGTTTCCTTTTTGCTTCTTGGAAAAGACTGAATTTCTTAATTCAAACTCGATGACTATTTTTGCTTCACAGTGGAAAATTTCTGGAAGAAAGTGGATGGGGATTGTTACGACTTAAAAAAGAAAGTGGCAGGTTTTTGGAAAAGCAGCTGATGGGGGCATGTCCTCTGATGGGGCCTTGCAGGAGAAAAGCAGGCTTCCAGGCCCAAAGAGGAGCTTCATTGGGATGTATAGCAGTCATGCAGAGTGATGGGGTTTCTGAAAAGGCCACATCCTTCATGTCCCAAAATATCATGATAGATGTAGCACCATGGAGACAGACCCAGCCATAGCAGGGCCTTAAAAAACAAGGGAGACAGTGGGAGGGAGCAGCTAGAGGGTCTTTGAGCTGTCAGGGATGGAATTAGAAGCAGCAAGCCACTGACATGGTGGTGAGAGTTGGAGGGAGGCACAGACAGGGAGGTGGTTAAAGGTGAATCTTCTAACATTGGAGTTCTATGGATACAGACTGGGCCCTGGTAACCTTAGTAAGCCAGGCTCAGCTACCCATCCTCAATAAGCCAGTAAGAGACACAATAATAGTGAATAGAAGGAAAAAGAGGTTTATTATATGTTTTCCCATTGAGAAGATGAACAAAGACTCCATTGTCTCCTTGGGGTCATCAAGTCTATCTTTGAGACATTAACAGAAATTTAGGCTTAAATAGAGGACCAGAGGCATACACAACTAAGCAGTCCTGGTCCAGGGATGGTCCAGTCCATCATTGCCTCAGCCCCAGTGTCTCTTCCGAGGTCATCTGTCAAGTTATAAGCAGAGATAAGCCCTCTCTGGCTGGCCATGGAGCCTCAGGCCTTTCCTTCTCTAAGCATGAGATTACTAGAAAAAATTCCAATATCTTGGGGTACACCAGAACTGTATGACAGCCAAAGGGAGGGACACAAGTTTCTTTAATATCCTGCAGTCCTGGAAGGACAGCTACACTCGGAATAGGAGTCAGCTGTCTGCTATGTTACAGCAGGAAAGTAGGCAGTGGGGACTGCAGCATAGAGATTGACACGGAAGAAGCCAGTGAGGAGAGAGAGACTGGGCGGGGCCAATGTGGGTGTCCAATAAAGGCTGTGAACTTCCCTGGCCCAGGGCTTAGGGGCCTTTTCTCCCAGTTCATTTGTCCAGTCTTATTCTCAGGAGTGTTGTCCCTTTAATAAACTGTCTATTTCTGTTTCTAACCACACGTCCATGGTCTAATTCTGTGCCATAGGTCAGCAGTGACTCAGATCTGTGCCTGTAACAATCTCAGCCACAGAATCATCACCAGAGATTTCCTTGCCCTCAATGAAGCAGAGTTAATGCTCATGGTGGGTGAAGAAAATACGAAGAAGGAATTTAAAATGGAGGAACTCTCCCAGCTGGTGAGAGCGGCAGCCTTCCCATCTTCTCATGCGCTGCTGCTTCTTGACCCTTTTCGTCTGCCTCTGCCTTCTGCTTGCATGTAGAGTTGCACCCATTAGGATCTGCGCCATGGAAGGCTATGCATCTTTGTGCCCAGGAGGGCTATGCATCACTGTGCGGTCCTGGAGATGATGGCTTGCAGTTATGCTGTCCCTGGGGGCTCTGCAGATTCAGCGATTCACCATCTTGAAAAGTGTGACTGTATTAATATTGATGCCCCTGGGAGAAAATCGAAACTGGGGACAGCCCTCTTTTTGTCTCAGACCATTTGAATCCATGTACTGCTTTTACTCTTTTGAAAGCATTTTTCTATGTAGCAAAAGGAAGGAAGGCTCGTTTCCCTGAAATGGGGTTTCAATCTTTCAAAGCAGAATCAATAGGCTTTCTTCTTTCAGACCACAGGGAAGATGGTCCTCAGTCCAGCACAGTGGTCTCAACCTCCTCTCTCACTCTTTCCTGATGGAGAGCGACACTGGGAGATGGAACCCCAACAAGTCCTCCCATCGGTGAAACCCTTCTCCCTCTCCTTCTCCTTCCTTCTTCCTCCTCTTTCTTTCCCCCTTCTTCCCGTCCTCCTCTTCCTCTTCCTCCCTTGTCCTCCACTTCCCTCTTCCTCCTCCTCCTCCTCTCCTCCTCCTCCTTCTGGCCTTGTGCTTGCTAGGAAAATGCTCTCTACCATTGAGCTAATCTCCATTCCCCCATTTTTTCTTTTTGTAATAAAGCTCTGTCTCCTACCTTAACAAGGTCTTACATTGCCTCATAGGTGCACTGAGATGTTGTTTCAAGTCTTTAAATGATACACAGGGAAGCCAGGATTCGTACCTGGGTTTTGTAAGGTTTGATTTGAAGTTCAAGCGGTACACTGATGCGGACTGTTCCATAGTGTAAGATGTATGTTAGAAGAGTTTTTGATACCTTAGACATACAACATCCTGGTGGGGGGTTCTGAAGAGTGTTCAGTCCCACAAGACAAAGCTGGCGTCCCTTCTTACAGGGAGAAGGGAAGTCTCAGGTCAAATATAGATAAGGAAGCCATATTATGAGCCATATTATGTGCTCCCTAGCATTTCCTGGGATTCTTACAGCTTCCTGAAGCCTTTTTTGCCTGTGATCTGGGACTCCTCCGGAGTATATAGTCATGGGGTTTTCAAGTGAAAGAGACTTTTCTTTCCCAGTAGCACTGGGTGTCTCATCAGTGTTACACCTGAGAGTGTGACATTCTCCACTTTAAAGTGCTGACTTGTGCTTTGCTTTGGGAGACGGCTGTGTGTAAGCTTTATGACAACACTAGACTGCCATATGCTGTTTGAGCACTCTGGGAATCTGGCTCTGAAAGTGGGGTCGCCCTTCCCTGGGACAATATTGAAGATCCTGCAAGGCCCAATGTAGTTCCCAGAGCAGAACCACCTGGTGCATTTAGGTTTGGAACTCAGGGTGTGTGAAGGCATCTTCCTTTGTCCGTAATCCTCAGTATACAGCACTGGCTGTATTTTTTCTTCTTCAGTGTGTACTTAGTCAATGGCTTCATAATTCATTATCCTCTAATTTTTCCTTCAATAGTAGCTGCTGGGATTTTTCTGGAATGCTGGAACAGTGAGCCACACCTTCAAGTGACAATGTTTCTAGAGTCCTGTTTTAAAACTCCATCCAGAGATGCCAGGAAGAGGCGACTGAGAACCAGATCTTATTTTAGATTCAAAGTCATGCCATGACAACCTTTAAAGAACCACTGAGTCCTCATTTTCTTTATTTTTGCTTTCTTTTTTCTTTTTCTCTGGATTACATANAGTCAATTTTGAGTGCTATTTCTTAGAGCTATCCATTTTATTTTTAAGACAGGATTTCTCAGTGGAGCTCTTTAAGCAGACTAGGCTACCTGGCCAACAAGCTCCTGCCTCTGCCTCCCCAGCACTGACATTACAAACTCACAAACTCATACCACCAAACTCAGCTTTTTTTTTTTTAACTGTGTTTTGGGTATGGTATTGAACTTAGTTCCTCATGCTTTTGTGGCCAGTGCTTTTATTGAGCCTTCTCTTCAGTTCCCACTCTATCTCTAAGCTTCTGAGTTCACCAGGACATTGGCCCTGCAAATGATGCCTTGCTGGGTCTTGGGTGAAAACTCTCAAAAGGGCAGAGTCTTTGGTTAATGGAAAGAAGCCATGCTGCTCGTCTCTCTCATCTCCTGAACCTAGACCCCTGCAGATGGCGATGCTTGGGTTTGTGAGTGTGAGGAAGAAAATGAGGGACATATGGAGGACTGTCTTGGGACTGTGAGATCTACCTGGGAAAGCTTCCACAGCTACTAGTTGTTTTGTTGTCAGAGGAAAAAGAATGTATCTGAATTATTATGACAGTAGTTCACACAAACATCCCCTAAAGCTTCTGGAATCTGCATACTTTATGTTGCTACACAAAAGAGAAATGGTCTCAAGCCACGATGGAATTACCCAATTTTCTCAACTCCAGAAGGATGGCCCAGACTCACTGACACCCTTTCCATTGCAGTGGAGCTAGGTCATGGGGCATTACTGTACAAGTACGGAATGTATCTGTACATGCTAGTTTTACACCCCACTCCCCTCTCCTTAAACCCACTTTCTTCCTGTTCGTCTCCTTTGTTTCTCGACAATTTGGGTTCTACTTTCATGTCTTTTATTCATAAATGATTTTGTGTCTATAATAAAAAAAATCAAGGAACCACAAAAGAGAGAAAACATGGTCTTGATCTTTCTGTGACTGCCTTAATTAGCTGTCTCTCATCATCTCCAGTTGCATCCACTTTTTTTTCTGCAAATGACATAACTTTGTTCTCCTAATGGCTGAAAACAATTCCATTGTACATACAGGCCATGTTTTGCATCATCCATTTCTCTGCTGTTGGAAACCTAGGCTAGTTCTACGATTTAGCTATTGTGAATATTGCTGCAGTAAACACAGGTGCACAAATGACACATTGACTTGGATCTTTCAGGGAAATATCCAGAAACAGTCACTAAATGGCTGGTTATTTAATGAAATGAGCAGACAATTCTTTAGAAATGATGCACAGGGGCTGGAGTGATGACTTGATGGTTCAGAGCATGTGCTGATCTTCTAGAGGACACAGATTTCATTCCCAGTACCTACATGAGTGACCCACAAACACTTGTAACTGCTGCATCAAAGGATACAGTGCCCTCTTCCGGTCTCTATGGGTGCTTGCATACATGTGTGCAGATTCACAATCATACACACACGCAAATAAAAAGTAATAAAAGTAAATCACTAAAATCAAAGAGCTATAGATGACCAATAAACGGGAAA
This sequence comes from Bramus lutescens, assembly GCA_001685075.1. Taxonomy (NCBI): domain Eukaryota; kingdom Metazoa; phylum Chordata; class Mammalia; order Rodentia; family Cricetidae; genus Bramus; species Bramus lutescens. Next base: position 15,941 of record LOEQ01009985.1, on the reverse strand, counting down.
AAGCAAAATAGATGGTGGTCAGAGAATCCCAATTTTAAACAAAATTGAGATTTCATCTCACCCTAGTCGGTATGGCTATTGTTTTAAAAAGCAAGCAACAACACATGCTGGTGAGAATGTGGTCAAAAGAGAAGCCTTATCCACTGCTAGTGGGAGTGTCACACAGTTCAGTTGCTGTGTCGATCCATGTGGGGTCTTCAGAGGACATGCTGCGTCTGTATGAGACACAGTACAGCTGTAATCCAATTCCCATGTTAGATTGTTGAGTGCCTTGCTTATTATTTGTGGGACAATGTCTCTTGAACTTGCTGTGACCTTGAACTTTTAACATCCCCCCTGTGTCTCTTAAGTGCTGAGGTTCTGGGTGTGCCCACCAGTCCTGACCATTTTTCAATTTTCTCCGAGCTCCCTTACAGCCCCTCCTATTTAGAGAACGCCACCCTCCTTTCACAGATGACTTATGGTTTTGGAGTAAGAAATATAAGCAGGAAGGAATTTTCCATAAAAGTAACCCAGGATTTTATTTTCAGGATTATAGAGTGTTATTGGATATGAACGCAATGTGCCTGTAACCTCATGGCACCTGCCTTATATTAAAAAAAAATGTGCATTTGATAAAGCCGAGGCTATGAACCACCAGTCAGAGCAATTTTTCAAAAACATTGTGTGGAGTCTTAGGACAGCAATAAATACCTAAATATCAGATTAATAATTGCATTCTGACAAGTTTGCCACGGTGGCCACACATCACAAAAACTGTTTATTCAGCTCCTCTCTGGGAAAAAATAAAATGAGAAGATGCTTTGTATGAGTTGTTTTCACATAAAGCCCCAAACCAGAAAGTGTTGAAAGTACAATTCCGAGTCATCTGTTGACTGTTTCGGGGCGTTCTCATTTGGGGAGCAGGAGGTGACACTGTCTGGAATCGTACACTATATCCAGGATCTGTGCTGAAATTTAGGTGGTCTTGCTGTGACACCAGGTGCTTTATTTAACCTTTAGCTGTAGGGCTTTTTGTTGTATAGGAAAACGAGAAAATACAGTCCATATGGACTTTGCAAAGATGAAATAAAAGAGTGCACAGAGATATCCTTGCCCAGGTTACTGGCATGTGGCAAATGACATGCAGTGCTGTCTCTGGCGAATGTCAGATATGTAGCTTATACGAGAGTAGAAAACTGAAAATTTTGATACTTTAATTGTTTTGAGGGTTTTTTTGGACTTAAGAGAGGCAGAGAAAAATTAGACTTATGCAAGTTTTTAGACAAAGCACCTCAGATAAACGCTGATACTGTTTTGTGGGTACTGAGGGGGCTTCTGGCAAAATCAAGATATAATGGCCAGTAGGTGAGAGTTCCAGTATAGGAGATGAACGTGATTGGTCATCCCCAATGCTGATGGACAGAAATGAGCCTGTCGGGGAAGCAATTTGCCCTCTCTTCACTTTCATCTTTAAAATTTGTATTAAATATAATTATATCACTTCCTTCTTTTGTTCAGCTTCTCCCATGCCCACTTGCTCTAGTCTCCCCCGGGTTCTACCTTACTCCATATCAAATTGACAGATTTTTTCTTTAATTATTATTGACACACACACAAATATAAATATATAAATACAACCCACTGAGTCCCATTTTGTTGCTTTTGTGTACATGGTTTCAGGGTTAATATCTTTGTATCAGATTCCCAATTAGGTATCATCTTTGGGAATGATTAATTCTCCCTGCCCTGACTCTCAACAGTCATTAGTTGCCTATAGTTGTCTTTTTGTTGTTGCTGTTGTTATTTAAAGGTGGGACTCAAGGAGATTACCCCCTTCCACACTAACCTGTCTATTGACATTGTCATTGCTCAGTTCTTACTTAGGCAGCCACATTATTAAAGCATCATAGGTGCAGCTTCCCTGTCATTTGTAAGAGACAAAATCTCACAGCAGACTTCCTGGTCCTCTGATTCTTAAAATCTTTCTGCCCCCTCTTCCAAGATGTTCCATCAACCTTAGGTTCAGGAGCTGTACTGTGGATGTATCTGTTTGGGCCTATGCTTCCCACAACCTGTTGATCTATGTGCTGAGTCCAGTTGTTCGCTGCAGGGAGGTGCTTCTCTGGCGGGGGGTGAGAGCTATATCTGGCTAAAATTCAAGGATGAGTTTTAGAATTCAATTAGGAATTATGCTGGTCTGGTAAAATGGTAGTAGCAGGCTTTCCTCTAAGATCTGTGACTTCCCTGGGTAACTGGTCAGGTTTCCAGCACCACACATGCTTTTTCTCTTGCTGAGGAGGCCTTAAATTCAGTCAGCCATTGGTTAGCACCAAGGTCTTAGTGCCACTATTATGCCTTAGGGATGTCTTGCCATGCTGGCCATTGTTGTGGTAGGACTATTGTTTGCTTCCCGACATTGAGAAGTACTTCCCAACACAGTATTTTCTGGTGTATTGAAAACTACACCATAGGAAGGAGCTTTTCATGTTAGATCCAGCTCAAATATTCAAAATCCTGTCTAAAAACTGTGATGTCTTCTGTAACAAAGATTTACTCCAAGTTCTGAAAGGCAGTCAAGAGCAACACCAATAGCCTGTGCAGTTCTGGCAATCGCTCAGACTTCCTAGACCAGTAACTCTGACTTTTCTCATGCCTGGTACATATTTTTGTTAAGTAGTCTATGGGTTTCACGGGGAGCATTGTCAATCCCAGTGCCATAACTTTATTTAAGATGTTTGTATATGTACATACATACACTTATAGGTAATATATAAGTTATAACTAATTTTATGTAAATATAAAATAATATGATTACTTGAGCTTTTACCAAGTATTTTTAGTGTTATTTGTCCCTCCTCCATCAATCTCTGTATTGTCCTCCCTCCTCCTTCCCCAATTAAAGTCTCCCTGTCCAGTTTTCTCCTACCTGTCTCTTAATTCTGGTGGAATGGTGAGGAAGGGCATACTCTGGAGGGCCTGTCAGCTTCCTTTTCTGTTCTGGCTCTCCATATCAACAGGAAGTCAACCACCTCCAATCTTCTTCACTTATTAGTAGTATTATTTAGAGCAATTTACTTAAACTTTCTAAGCCCATGTGACTTCATCAACAACGCAGTACCAAGCACAGTGTCAGCCCCTGTATTCAAGCATAAAGATTAAAGGTGATAACATGAAAATAATAGTCATTGCCAGTATGTTTCTGTCTCTCTCCCTTTCAGTGTTCTATGTTCTTGGTGTGTACTGGTCTGTGCCCCTGTGCATGTATGTGGAGGGCAGAAGTGGACACCAGGGGTCCTTATGTGTGGAGACCAGAACTGGACATCAGGTGTGTGTGTGTGTGTGCAGAAGGCAGAAGTGGACATCAGGTGTGCATGTGTGCAGATGGCAGAAGTGGATATCAGGTGTGCATGTGTGCAGAGGGCAGAAGTGGACATCAGGAGTGTGTGTGTGCAGAGGGCAGAAGTGGACATCAGGTGTGTGTGTGTGTGCAGAGGGCAGAAGTGGACATCAGGTGTGTGTGTGTGTGTGCGGAAGGCAGAAGTGGACATCAGGTGTGCATGTGTGTGAAGGGCAAAAGTGGACATCAGGTGTGTGTGTGTGTGTGTGTGTGTGTGCGGAGGGCAGAAGTGGACATCAGGTGTGTGTGTGTGTGTGAGGAGGGCAGAAGTGGACATCAGGTGTGTGTGTGTGTAGAGAGCAGAAGTGGACATCAGGTGTGTGTGTGTGCAGAGGGCAGAAGTGGACATCAGGTGTGCATGTGTGCGGAGGCAGAAGTGGACATCAGGTGTGCATGTGTGAGGAGGGCAGAAGTGTACATCAGGTGTGTGTGTGTGCAGAGGGCAGAAGTGGACATCAGGTGTGCATGTGTGCAGAGGGCAGAAGTGGACATCAGGAGTCCTGCTATCTCACTTTTATTCCCTCAAGACAGGGTCTCCTACTGAACCTGGAGACAGGCTTTAAATTAATTCCCAGTGAATCTCCTGTCTCTGCACCTGCTCCTCCTCAATAGGGCTAGTTACAGGTTAGCCTATAATCATGCCTGAAATTTTGCGTGGAAATTGGGGATTTGAACTTTGGTCCTCATGTTGTGCAGCAAGCACTTATGCCCACTGAGACATCTGCTTTATCTCGATCTTTTTCTTTTAAATCGTTTGTTTTTATTAGTACACAAAGAATTAGGCTTCATTATGACATTTTAAACAAAATGTGTGTTTGTTCATCTTCTCACCCTGTCCCCATCTCCCACAAGACTTATACCTTCCCTCCCTCTCTAGTAGCCTCCTCTCTCCCTCTGTTACATAGTTGTCCTTTCTATTTCCTTTCCTCAACTCATCTTCTTAACCTCTTCTATGACCTGGTTCATGGACTGTCTCCACTCCTCTACCCCTTAGTTACATATATACAAACATTAGAAGTTAGGATATACACACAAGAGAGAACACTTGATTCCTGTCTTTTTGCGTCTGGGTTATGTCATTTAACAGAGTACTTTTAGATTCATCCATTTTCCTGAAAATGTCATTTTTTTCTTTACTTTTCCCCCAGAATTCTGTCTCTTTGCTCTGTCTCTCGTGGTTAAACTTACCCAGAGAAGGATGCTTGAAAGACAAGCAAGCTTGTTAGCTGCTGACAGCTGCTGCTAGATCATCTTATGTTCAGGAGCTCTGCCAACCGAGTGACGATGACCTTGGAGCATAGCAAAAGTGGAGTTTGAGGGTCATGGGGAAGAGAAGCACCTGTTACTGATCACCCTGTCTTTGGACTCTTGATTGCATCAATTTATATACATCAATAAACATTTATTTATAAAGTATAATCACATTAAATGTTTCTGCTCATAGTTTTTAACTCTTCTATGACACTGGCCACAGCCATCTTCCCTGCAGTTCTTATTAGAATCAAACTTTGCTGCACTGCTTCCTAAGGAATTTAAAGAATATATGTATTTTTAGGTCTGACTTTACATTAAAAAAGACTTACAATGGAAATATTCCTCATGATTTACAGCCAAATGAAACCTTCAGGAATTATAGATGCTTTCATCTTGGGATAACATTTGCTGCCTGCTAGAAACGAATGTCAGTCATAAAAAATAGATGGGGGCTTCTTATTTAGTGTTTTCATTTGTTGTAGCAAATCTGTCGGGCGAATTTGACAACAAGATGAGCATGCTAGGCTTGATTCATACGGGAAGAGCAGAAAGACTCTGTGGAGATTGGACTTCAGCCTGGTGTGTGAGGAAAATACAGGTTAATAAGGAAATCCAAATAAACCGCACAGCCATAAAGCTGAGGGGAGAAAGGAAAATGCCACTCTTGTCCTCAGCCATTGGATAGTGCACGCATTTCAGAAAGCCTTCAGCTTTGAATATGCACCACTAAAGAACCTGTGTTTTTATAGATTATAAATTTTTTGAAAGCATGATTCTTCCTAGAGTTTCTATATAGTCAATGTCTAGTATAAGATATATTTATTTGTCAAAAAGGTTTTTATTAATGTGTGCACATACATGTGTATATAGGTGCGTGTACATGTTTAGGTGTGTGTGTATTTTTTTTGTGTGTGTGTGTGCATATGTATGTCCATGCATGTGGAGGCCACAGTTTGGTGTTAGGCAACTTTGTTCAGTTGCTTTCTGCTTTGTTTTGAGACAGTATCTTTGGACATAGAGCTCACAGCTTTCACTAGACTGGCTGGCCAGCAAGGTCCTGTGATCATCTTTCTGTGTGCCCAGAGCTGGGGTTACAGGTGTGCTGCTGTGCCTGCTTTTCTCACATGGCTTCTGGGAGACAGAATGTAGGACCTCTACCAACCGAGCCATCTTTTCAGCACAATTGGGCTTTTAATAACACCCGCCCCTCTGTTTTACATAACACTATTGGCAATGAAAGGAATGGGGTGTGTAATGTGTTTGTTCCAGGGTGCAGATATATTCTGGAAACATCGTGAAAGCAGTAGTTTGTGGGATTAGGGGTAGCCTAATTAGCTTAGTTTTTCTTGTTGTATTTAGACACTGTCTCATTAAATACACCTACCTGGCCTGGAACTCACAGAGATCTGCCTGTTTCTGTCTCCCAAGTGCTGGGATTAAGGGTGTGCCACCACATCTTACCCTAGTTGGCTTTAACAGTCAACTTGACACAGCCTAGAGTCTTTTGAGAAGACCGTCTCAACGGAGGGATTGCCCAGATTGTGCTGACTGACCTATGGACGGGTCTGTAGGGAATTACTTTGATCGTTAACTGTACAGGGGGTGTAGAATACTGTGGGTGGCACTAATCCCTGGTCAGGTGTTCCTGGGCCGTAGAAGAAAGTGAGCCAAGCATGAGCTTTAGTGACGACACACAGTGTGATCCCTTCATGTTTTCTTTCCTTCAAGTTCCTGCCTTAGCTTCCCTCAGTGGTGAACCAAAGAGTATACTCTAGAATAAACTCTATGTTTTCTACCCTAATTTGCTTTTGGTCAGAGTGCTTCATGACAACACAAAGAAAACCAGAACACAGGCTAAAGAGGTCAGGATGTTTTCAATGCACTTGTGGGCAAAGGTTGTGTTAGCATTAGAAGGGGGGAGAGAGAAGAGAGAGAGAGAAAGAGAGGAGGCTGTGATGACTGGAAGTATTAACTGGTGTTTCACAACACAGAATGGGAAAGCCAGGGGAAGGAACGATGTTTGAACAAAGGTGCAGGACTGCCCAACCAATAATTGAAAGATCAGCATCTACGTGGGAATTTATTTATCTTTCTGGTTCTTTGTGTGTGTGCATATGTGGAGGTCAGAGGTTAACCTCAGGTGTAGTTCCCCAGGCTCCACCCACCTTATGTTTTGAGATATAGTTTCTCATTGGCTGGTGTTTCCCAACTGTACTAAGTCAGATGGCCAGCAAGTGCCAGGAACCCTCTGTCACTGCATCTCCATTGTTGGATTTACAAGAAGGAACCAACTTTTAAATATGTTTTCTGGAGACTGAATACAGGTCTTCATGCCTGCATGGCAAACAGTTTGCGAGTCAGCTACCTTCTAGTCCAAGAGAATCCTAATTCTGCTTGCTTGCTGTGACAGGTGAGGAAACCATGTGAACTTGAGATACTCTGAATTCTAAAATGATATGAAAATAAATGATGAAGGGTTTGCTTTGCCTTGCAATATAAATAATACATTCATCCCTTTCCAAAATTTTTTTGATAGGAAAGCAGCCCATCATATTTATGATGAAGGAACTTGGGGAGCAAACCATATTTAAGCAATTGAAAGACAAGGTCACATGTGGAAGGAGAGCACCGATGTCCTTCTCCCTCTGATATTCACATACATGCTGTGACATGCATGCACTTCCACCCCTAACTCCAGAGAGAAAGACAGACAGACAGAGACAGAGACAGAGATATACATACAGACAAAATAATTCTTTTAAGTTGTAAGGTGTATACATATTTTAGATACATTAATGTAAAAACTCACTTTAATATTTTAGAAAAAAGTAAGCAAAATATTTTGAGCCCCTTATGCAATTCATCGTAAGGAGGATGCTCCTTTGGAACTTTGCTCAATGTTTTTGACTGCAAGTTGTCAACAGTCTGGTGGCAGAGTCACTTATTAACATCATCCTTCATCTCTTCACTGGACCAGGTATAGTGAGGTGACATCTCTATCTTATCTTGGTCCTTAGGATTCACCAGTACACCCGAGTCTGGGAGACGTAGCTCAGATCCGTTTTGCCCTTTGCTTGTACTGCTAATCTCCATGACCATGTCTTCTCCTTTTGCTCCCCACTTTTGAGGGGAAATCACATACTCTAGAAAGGCTTCCAACTGGATATGTAGTCAGAGGTAACTTTGAGTTTCTGATCCTCCTGCTTCCATCTCCCATGTGACGGGTGTATAAGCCTATAGCATCATGCCCAGTTTTTACAGAGTTAGTAATCAGACTTGGACCTTTTTTGCATGCTTGCAGGCACTGACAATTCAGAGGAGCTGGACATTGCAATGCTCCACCCTCATATTTTATGAACCAAATCTCCTTCAGAGTTGGAGAGAAAGTTCAGCATGTAAAACATTTGTTTTGTAAACCTAGCAATTTAAATCTGGATTCCCAGAATCCATATGGAACAAGCATCAATAATCTGAGATTCCCAGGATACGGAGGCTGAGACATGAGAATTTCAGGAAGCTGGCTGTGGGAGAAGACTGCTTGTCCATTCCTGGCCACTTAGCCCTGAAATAATCACACAGAAACTGTATTATTTAAATCACTGCTTGGCCTATTAGTTCTAGCTTCTTATTGGTTAACTTTTACATCTTAATTTAACCCATTTCCATTAATCTGTGTATTGCCACGTGGCAGTGGCTTGCTGGGTAAAGTTCCCAGTGTTGATCTCTGGCAGCAGCTCCATGGCTTCTCTCTCACTCTACCCTTCTTTCTCCCAGCATTCAGTTTAGTTTTTCCTGCCTACTTCTATTTCCTGCACAGGTCCAAGACAGTTTTTGATTAACCAATGGTATTCACAGCATACAGAGGGAAATCCCACGTCAGCTGGAAGCTTACTAACCTAGTGTATACAACAGTGAACAAAAAAGATCTTTTATCAAATGAAACATGTGTTGAGGACTGACTTTCAAATTTGTCCTCTAACCACATACTCATCATGACACTTGTATATCTTAAGACACACATACATATTACACATCACAGAGACACATATTCACAAAAACACACACATAGCCATAAACACTTACACAAAGAAACATCACATGTACAACATGCATATGCCACATACATACATCATATATACAAACTAACATATCGCACTTATACACATATGCATTACACACAGAGATACATTATAATACATCCACAAACATCACACACAGGTTCATACCCACAAACACACATAAACATATACACACATCATATAAACACATACACATATGCGTACATCACATGTAGACATGCACACAAACACACATCACATCCACAAACACACATACACATATGCACACATCATATACACAAACACTCACATATGTACATATCACATACAAATGCACAAAACTATCACACACAAAAAGATATACCCAGATACACACACAAACAAATCTTCATGAGACTCACAGCTTATCCAAGACTAGAGCTCTAGGAAGCTATAGTTCCAAATCTGAACTCTTATTGATTTTCTCTTTCCTCTAAAGCTTAATGTTGAGTTTTGCCTTGATTTCCTTTGAAGGAAATCCTGAAAAAAAACTATAAAGGAATCCCTCCATGTCTCCTTTGTGGTAAGTAATAAACATGCAGACTGAGTTGAAGATGGTCTACATTTATAAGAAGAGTATTTCACCCATAAGAAAATATGAAACTAGGCAACCAAACATAATGAAGGCAAGATTTGTAAACTATCATCCTTTCAGCTTTTAGTTAGGTACGGTTTTAGTTCACTCTTTGTTATGGAGATAAACACCAAGAGAAAAGCAATTTGAGGAGGAAAGGATTTATTTCCCCTTATACTTTGAGGTCGCAGTTCATCATTTAGGAAAATCGGGGCAAGAGTTCAAGCAGGAACAGAAGCAGAAAACATAGAGGAATGGAGCTGAGTAGCTTGTTCTAGGCTCATATTTAACTGCCCTTTTAAAAAGCCCAGTACTACCTGCATGGTGATGGCATCACCTACAGCAGTCTGGGCCCTTCTACGTCAGTTAGAAATCAAAACAGTCCCATAGACATTCTCACAGTTACCCTGATGGAGGCAAGTCCTTCACTGAAGGTCCCTCTTCCCAGGGATGTCAGTTGATAATGAAGTTAGCCACCACATGTCCCCCACTTGCCAACTTGACAAACACACACATCACTGTTAAGCCTCAGCCTTTCCTTGTCTCCATGAACTCATGATAATACTAAAATACAAAATACAGTCCAACTTTTAAGAGTTCCAAAGTCTATAAAAGTTTTAAGACTTTCAAAGATAGTTCTTCACTGACTTGCCATCATGAGTACTTTGCAGTATTACAATGTACAATGTGTTTATCTTTTAGAAATTTAATTGGCTTATTCCCCCTCTCTGTTTGTGCATACTTGAATTCACATGCACACACACACGTGTGTGTGTGTGTGTGTGTGTGTGTGTGTGTGTGTGNCAGTATTACAATGTACAATGTGTTTATCTTTTAGAAATTTAATTGGCTTATTCCACCTCTCTGTTTGTGCATACTTGAATTCACATGCACACACACGTGTGTGTGTGTGTGTGTGTGTGCATGCACCTGCACGCACATGGAGGCCAGTTGACAATCTCAGTGTTATTCCTCAGGTATTGTCTTAGTTTTGAGACAGGGTCTTCACTGTCCTGGAACTCACCAAGTGGGTTAAACTGGTTGGACTCTATGGCCCCCACTCCAACATCCCTGTTTCTCCCTCTCCAGCTCTGCTATTACAAGTATGTGTTGTCATGTTCAGGGTTGTTTTCTGTGTTGTTGGTGGTATTGTTGTTTTGTTTTGTTTGAGACAGGGTATCTTTGTGTAGCCCTGGCTGTCCCAGAATTAGCTCAGTAGACCAGGCTGACTACAAACTCACAGAGATCCACCTACCTCTGCCTCTTGAGTGCTGGGATTAAAGGTGTGCACCACCACGGCTGGTCTTTGGTCTTCCTTCCTTCCTTCCTTCCTTCCTTCCTTCCTTCCTTCTTTCTTTCTTTCTTTCTCTCTTTCCTTCTTTCCTTCCTTCTTTCTTTCTCTCTCTCTTCCTTTCATTCTTTCTTTTTTCATTTGTTTCTTTATTTACGTAAGTTTTGGGGATTAAAATCAGGTCAATGTGCTTACAACGCAAACACTTTACCAAGCAAGCCTCCCCTAGGCCAAATCTCTTTCTTTTATGACACACTTTTAACTTACTCATTTGCTTTATTCCTTAAAATACTAAGCACTAGGTTTTGAATTGCCATCCATTAAAAGCAACTGTAGTGGAATGAAATTCAATATTAACAAGAATGCAGATTCAGGATCTGAGAAACAGAGCACTTAATTTAATAGAAGATTGAATAAGAGGAAAACAAAGGGCTGACCTTAGTTGTGGCAGCTCATCTGCTTCCACGAGTTCAACACCCTAGCCTTCTTGTAAACTAATGTGCAAAGATTCTCTGGAAACCTGTCTTTTGAAACAAGAGAACAAACGCTAGAAGAATCAAAGCTATCCATTTGTAAAGTATAAATACAGTAATCAGGGCCTAGAGACATGGTTCACTGGCTGAGAACACTTGCTGTGTAAGCACTAGGAGTGGCGCTTGGATTGCCCCTGCCTCTGTCACCCCCACCTTGTGAACTGGGAGTGGCTTTGTATGTCTATACTGAAGCTATGGGGAACAGAGTCAGGCAAATGCCAGGAGTATTCAACTCAGTCAGCCCAAAGGGCAAGTTTTTAATTCAGTGCTAGGTAGAGACTCCCAATGTCTTCTGGCCTCTACATGAAGGCATGTGTACCCACACACTCACATCCATATAAACAGTCTCTCTCTCTCTCTCTCTCTCTCTCTCTCTCTCTCTGTCTCTCTCTGTCTCTGTCTCTCTCTCTATCTATCTATCTATCTCTCTATCTCTCTCTCTCTCCCAAATCTGTAACCATGAAGTTGAAGCGTTGAAGCTAGTCTGCTTCTACTAAGTACTCCATTATACCATTTGGGAGGGCTATCAGCCTTCACTGTTTCTTCGGGCTGAATTCTCATCTGTAATGTAGTAGAAACGATTCTTTAAGAAGCTGGTGAAATACTGCACAGTCAAGGGTACCCGAGTCCAGGGCACACCACTAAGCTACTTATTCCACACTAAACACCTGCAGGGAAGAAAGGGGGATTTCTGTTGCTTTCTGCCTAGTGCCTAGGACATTGTGAGTGCTCAGTAAGTGTGTGAACACTATAGCTACCATCAGGCTAAATCTCAATTAAATTAGAGTTGCTTACTTTTTACAGAACAGATTTTATTAACATTTTTTCAATAGGCTTTACATAATAGACCACATTGATTTTAATAAAATGTGCATTGATTAAGGCAAAATGTCAGGTTTCTGCCTTGAACGCAATCTCCAACAGTCATTAAACAACATTATAATTTTATGAAATCAAGTCATTCACTTTAATTAAAAATAGCTTTTATTTGACCTTCATATTATTCTAGAGGGTATTGAGTTAAGACTTAGCAGAGAGTGAATCACTTTAATCAGAAGCATTTTTTGGACTCCTAAAAATATAAAATCCCTCCAAATGTTGCAAATATGTGGTCCTTATGGTTTTACCCCAAAGCATAAGCAAAGTGTATCAGTCACATCACCCTAAATTCTACTTTTGGGGATGAGGACACGTGTTTAGATGCCCCTACCATTCCTGTCTGCGTTCTGAAAGCAAAATCACAAAGCTGAAGAGATTCTCTTAGGAATCCCCTCTTCTAGAAGTTTTCTGTCTCCTTCTACATTTTCCTTTGCTTTTCAAACTATCAAATTCTGCCCTCCCCATTTCTATCCTTGCATTTGTGTGTGTGTGTACACGCGTGTTTGTGTGTGTTGTGTGTGTGTGTGTGTGTCTGTGTGTGCATTTACCATGGTACACATGCGGAGGGCAGAAGGCAATCTATGGTGCTGGTCCTCACCTTCCATCATGTTTGAGACTCAGTGTCTTCCTGTTGCCACTGTGTAGGCCCGGCCCACAAGATTCCAGTCATTCTCCTGCCTGAGCTTCCATCTCACTATGGGAGCTATGCATTTGGTTTTTATCTGTGATCCCTGGATTTCAAACTTAGGTCTTCATACTTGTGTGGCAAATTCCTTTCCCACTTAACTATATCTTCCCAGACCCCCCACCCCGCTTGTATTCCAAATGAGATACTATGCATAAACAGAAGTACACCCAATTCTAATGACAGATAAAGTTTCGTAACTCCCGCTCATCCAAGTGCTCCTGTATTTTAGTCGGAGAAAAAGTTTGAATGTTCAGTTTCAACCTCATTTCTAACTGTGGACTTGTGGGTGAGCAGCCTACAGGCAGAGCTCACCTGAGACTGATTAAAACAACAAGCTAATGAGCTCAGGCCTTCTGCTGGGGAGTCAGCAGGACCCAGTTCTGCCTCCTGCTACCACTGTGCTTCTGATAGCACCAAGTGTCACGCCTGCAGGCTTGGCTCAAACAGTAATTATACTCAAAGCATATTCTAACTAATTATCTAATTCTGATGAGCTGTTTATGTTTAATTTTGTGAATATTGCTTTCTGAGATAAGTGACCTTGTGGAGCATTTCAGACCAAGGAGATATGGGTATTAAAATTCCTCCAGGTACAATTAACTTATGCTTGAGTCCCATCCAATTCTTTTATTTAACATACGAGTTGATCATTAGCTAAGAAAATGGTAATATGAATAATGCAGTAATGTGTTTCAGGGCATGTGGTCACTGTTAGAGGTGAAAAAAATTAAAATTAAATATTGATATATAACCCCCCAAATATAAAAAAATATCTAAAAACAACAGTTCATAGTTCTGTTCTTGTGCAACTGTTTTCCTCTGAAAAGACATGTTTTCCCCTGGAGGTAGGAGGGAGGTTCTGAAGGCTTGGGAAATACTCAAAAGCTCTGAAATTTCTCAGACACACAGGGCCCTTCCCTGAAGTCTTACCAATAGCAAACAATTACTGAGAGAGGAGGCTCTTTAGTGGAGCTGCCTGCAAGCTGTGCATGGAGTTCCAGGGATGTGGCCTTTGTGAGTTGTCTTATGCACTGGCCTAGATGCTTGGTGATACAGATGATGGTGGTCCAGATGGGGTGTGTGTGTGTGTGTGTGTGTGTGTGTGTGTGTGTGTAAGGGCCCTACTGCCTGCTTAGTTTTGCTGTGATCCCAAAACTACTTTAAAAATAAAGTTGGTCAGAAGTGGACATAATATTCTACCATATTTACAGTTAAGAGGCTCCTAAGAATGTGATCATTACTGTGCGTGCCCATTATCTTAGAAACCTTGCTGTCTTTTCACTTCTGCACATATTCTGTGTCTTCCCAAGTAAAGAACACAACAAAAATTCACAAGATCATTTGTGTACAGTGATTTTTTAACAGAAATGGGAAAGATTATGTGCTTAATACAATCAAAACACACTGTATTCTTGTATGAAATTATAAAAAAATTATTAATAAAAGTAATCTTGTTGATCAATGGAATAGGTTGGAGAATGAAGATATAACCCATTTTTATTCAACTGACTTTTGATAAAGATGCTAAGAACACATGAAGGGGTGGTGTAGGCTCAAAGTGGTGTTGAGAGAACCGCTTGTCAACAGAAGAGGAGGGAAAGTTGATCTTTCTTTTATATCCCTTAAGTATCGGGTTAAAATTGGTGAAAACTGACTGTGAAATCATTAAGAAGGAATGATGAAAAATTTTGCAAGATTGTTCTGACTGATGTTTTTTATATAACTACAATTAAAACAGCAAAATGACCATGCTAAGAAGTTTTCTGCACAGTTGAGGTAGCTTTTGAAGTGCGAGAAGTTTCTCAAGTCATGAATCTGATAAGGGTTTAACAGTCAAGACATGTGAGAAATTAAGCTCAATGCCAAGGAGATAATGCATCAACTGAAAAGTTGCCAAATGATAGGAAAACAATAAATAAAAAGTATGCTCATCATCTTTAATTCTTGGAGAAATACAAAGAAAATTCATAACGAGGGGCTAGAAAGACGGCTCAGAGTTGAAGAGCATTTGCTGCTCTTCCAGACAACTGGAGCTGACTTCCCAGCACACGGACTGGGTGGCTTGCAACTGCCTGTATCTCCAGGTCCAGGGGATACAATGCCTTCTTCTAGCTTCTGTGCTTACTCACACTCACGTACACATGACATACACTCACAGAGACACCAGGCATGTTCATATACAAATAAATAAAAATAAATTCTTTAAAAGAGAATCATAGTGAACCTTGAGCCAACTGTCATGGCAATTATCAGGGAGATGAAAGATACCAAGAGTTGTGGATACAGAGAAAAGGAACCACTTCATCATCACTGGTGTAAAGATAAACTAGGACTGGGGCTTCAGAAAAGAAATAGAAGTTCACGAGAAAACAAAAACTAAGACATTTCCTCCATAGGCTTTTCTTCTGAATAAAAGCCTGCCACCTAGTCGCTTGCCCCCTTGTCTGCTTTTCCCTTCTGTCTAACTTGCAGTTACCACAGGCTGAACAGGAAAGATAAGGAAGGACAGGGAGTTGTTGGTTAAAGGGTACAAAGGCTCGCTGTGAGGACTGGGTGGCTGAGCCGCAGTGATGCACCAGACATATGCTACTAAGAACTAAGAAGGTGACTTTCAAGTGACTCCCCAGGAGAAACTGGTAAATGAATGGATAGATGTTAATTACCCAGACTTAATCATATCACCAAGTGTGCACGTAATAGAACAACATCACATTACACTCCACAGATACATATAGCTATGACCTGTCAATCAAAAAATCTTACCAATAATTTAAGAAAGAGGAAGAAGGGAGAACATGCCCACACACAAGAAAAGCTTTTCTAAATATGGCTTTCTTCCAGCTGAGACTGGCCAGTGATCAGTCAGCAGTGAGTTCAAGGCTTTGCTCCCTGGCGCATGTCATTCATCACTTGCTGTGGCTGGAAAGATAAAGGAAAGCTACCTCTGCTTGGAGAGCACCAGGAGACTATAGTGCAAGCCACGGAATGAGGATGTGTTCTCTGACAATTGTACACTGCCTCTCATTCAATGAGGAACTCTCCTGGTGCATTAAAAATCAATTCTGTAGGAGCGGCCTCTATTTGTGAATGATTTTCCAAGAATACAAACCATGCTTAAGAGCAACACAAAATTCTTTCTTCCAAGTCCTTTCCACTGGTTTTCTAACATTACTTGAATATATAGTACGGGAAAATTGTCTGTAATCTGTCAATCATGTTTTAAATAAATGCTAATTGGCCAGGCAG